>JAQIYC010000982.1:0-10822 GCA_034699545.1 Porobelba spinosa | reverse complement strand
ATATTTATAATTTTAAAATTAATGTTAAATTATACACTAATAGGGCTTAAATATTTCAATGTAATACTTTTATGAATTTAGATTAATTATAATTTAATTAGGTAATTTCATTGAAATTTCTCAATTTAAAACATTTGTTAAACATTTTGAAAAAATTACATAAAAAGCAAATCTATTACCCAGCATCATTCATCAGGATATCATATATTCTCAATCATCGATTCATTGCATATGACTTTCGTACCACAAATCAGTCAGAAAAATATGAAATTTTATAATAATTTAAATATAATATAATAATAGTATAAAATAATATTTTATATGATTAATAAAATTAATAAAAATTTTTATTGCCCCAATCTAATTTTAAGCAGCACATTCATTTTATATAGCTAATCAAAGTGTAAGCTAGATAATAAAATAGAATTTTTAAAATATAAAATTAATATAAATAATATAAAATATATCAGTACTACTTATTCCATAATTTTTATATCAAAAATGGTTAAAAAATAATGTTTCTAAAATTACATTAAAAATTTATTCGTGTATTAAATTAGGCCTTGATATTAATGTTTAAAATTTTTTGTAATAAACTTGATTTTCTGCTTGAAACTACTGTTCGAAATGAAGACATTCAGTCAATAATTTTTTCAATAAACTCAAGGATTAAAATAAATTGAGATTTTGTTTGAGATTTTAAATTTTCTATTACCGTAACTAAAGTAATAAATAAAATATAAATCAATGTATATATGAATTACTGCACTCAACAGAATATTAACCTTTAATTGAATGTCAGCTAAAGATATGAATTGAATTCAAAGTCTAAAGTCAGACATTACTTGTATTTTGATATTGACTTAAATAATATATATTTTACAAACACTAGAAAAATAACATTATTTATCAAATATTTATTGTATTAAATAATAATCTTGAAAAACGTTATAAAGTATCCAGCCATTACTGTAGCTTCAAATGGATTTAAAATTTATTCAGAGTTTGTTAGGTTAAGAACCCTTTGTTTAGAAATCATTAAATTTAAGATAAGCTAAACATAAATATGAATCAATCGGTTTGTGTTACAGAATAAACAAAACAATAATTTCAATGAATGTGTTCTCGATTTAATTGAAAATAAAAACACATTTTCCTTATATTTTTAATTTCCTATTCAATCGAATGGAATAATTTAAAAGTAAAACAATGAGTGATACGACAAAAAATCGCTTGAAAACCCAATTATCTTTTAACCCAATTGTATTGACTTTAGTTATCAAATATCAGACTCAAGTCTCTCTTATATTACTTTCATATTGTCTTCGCATTACTTAATGGCAAAACAATTGTTTAAAAATTTGCAGAAATGGTTAGATTTTCTCCAATTAAATGTGCGCTCGTTTTGAGCCTAACTATTGCTAGTCTTCTATGTATTCTAGTCTTGAGAACTATTCTCTACTTTTCAATTCCGCCAGAATTGACATCTTGTGAAGACATTGAAGAACACAAACCGATTACTGATGAGAGAGGAGTTGTCGACAGATTCGCTCAATCGCTTAGATTTAAGACAATCACTAAATCGCCACAAAATTACGACAGAAATGAAATCCAATTATTCATTGAGTTTCTGAACAGAAGTGAGTTATTCCTTATTTAAAGAGTTTTACAACTTTTTGAATGAACTTAACTATAATTATTGCAAAAACAAATAAACACTTGACTCGAATCATAACAGGTTTTCCTTTGGTTCACTCGTACAGTTCAGTGGAACTGGAGGTCATCAATGAGCTGAGTCTGTTGTATCACATTCAGGGCGCGGATCCGTCTCTCAAACCATATCTACTTTTAGCGCATTTCGATGTCGTTCCGGCAGAAGAAGATAAATGGAATGTTTCGCCATTTGAGGGCATCATTAGAGACGGCTATGTCTACGGCAGAGGCAGTCTAGACCTCAAGGATGTAGTTATGGTATTAAATGTTTACTTTAAATGAAAATGTTTTAAATGCAACGATTTCTACGTTTAGGGGATTTTAGAATCACTTGAATTCCTACTCCAGAATAGATTTTCATTTCAAAGATCATTCTATATAGCCATAGGTCATGACGAAGAGGGCAGAGGTCTCGACGGCGCGAAGCAGACGGCGCGACACTTGCGGGCGAAGGGCGTGCGAGAGGTCGAGTACATCCTCGATGAGGGGACGTATATATTCGATAAAGCGATTCCGGGCACTGATAGGATGGTTGCTATGATTGGTGTCACTGAAAAAGGATTTCTGAACGTCAGGCTCAGCGCCGACGGCAAAGTCGGCCACTCGTCGGTGCCTCCCATCGAGACGTCTATAACCAAACTATCGAAAGCCGTTTCCAAATTCAATGCCTTCACTCATCCGAACGCTTTCGGGAGAGGAGTCGAAGTCGATATGATTGAAGCTATAGCTCCCTATTGTTCGTTCGGATATAAGTTATTGTTTTCGAATCTATGGCTCTTCAGCCCAATTGTCAAAAGGATATTAGAAAACCATTCGCTTATGAATAGCTTTATTCGAACCACTACTGCCGTCACTGTCTTCCAGAGTGGGGTTAAGGTTAGACTTGAACTCAAAACTCATAACTCATTATTAGATAATTAAAAATAACTATTAAATGGTATTAACGTCTAACTAATGTAGGACAACATACTTCCCGGTCCGGCATCGGCTACAGTCAACCACCGCATACACCCATTCAGTTCAATAGCAGAAGTAATCGATTTCGATCGAGAGGTCATCGATGACGAGCACATAGGGGTTGAAATACTTGGCGTTCCGATAGAACCGCATCCCATCTCTCCCTATGCGGTCACCGATAGTGACGACAATTTCGGATTTCAAACAATTAAGAAAAGTATTCGACAGGTATTCCCGAAAGTGGCGATAATACCCGGCCTAATGATGGCGGCGACCGACACCCGATGGTTCCTCAACTTTACCAAAAATATTTACCGCTTTTCGCCCGAATTGATGACATTAGACGACTTGAGTCGAGTTCACGGACACAACGAACGCATTTCGATTGAAAACTACGTAAAACTCATTAACTTTTATCATCACATTATGATTGCGTCGAATGAGAAGTGTTTAGATGTTCGGCACAAGAAGGACGAACTCTAACCAAAACTCTTTTTAATATAAAAAGTATTTAAATAATATAAACAAAATTTGAGTTTAATTTTAATTTACAATTTTTTAAATTCAAATAAAAACAAATTTCTTAAACAATGAGTTTTTGTTTTACAATTAACAAACGATTATTTAATTGCATTCTTATATAAATTATTAAATAAGATTATCATCTAGGATAGTTTAACTACAATTCAATTGGCTCGTAGAATGTTTTAGCTTTTATTTATATTCTAATTTTATTGTGATTCGGATGAAATTTAAATGATTATTACGTGTAAATGTAAACTGGTGAAACTGATTATTAATATCAAACGTTGTGTAAAAGTAAACAAATGTTTTCAAATTGTGTAAGTTACAATATAACATCAGAACTAACTTTACATAAAACCCTATCCAAGCCAAACAGGTACCCCTAACCAGCCCCTGGGCATAAACACATGGGTCAGAAGAGAAACATCTAATAATTTTGATTTTTTAATTAGCTAGTGTATTCAATACTCGCAACTGTATCTTAATTAATTTTAAAAATTATTAATCAATATTAATTAATCATTTACTGTATAATAAAGTTACAAATATTTATTAGTTATTTAGTTTAATGTAAGCATTAAATACAACGATTTTTCAGTAAATTTTATTATTTTTATTCATTTCTCAACGATATAACCGAACAGTTATATTAATATATCAAAGCCTTTGCACAGCAAAGGTGTCAATCCTTTCTATTTCAAACAATTTAATATCGCTATACAAAACACTTCAGTTCCGAACAATTCGTTTAAATAGTAAAAAAACAAATTTTCTTATTCTTATAAACAATTAATTAATGGCAACGTCTTTGTTATCATCAATAACACTGCGATATAAATATGCAAACCATGTGTTTAACTGAGTTTTTGTAAATTTCATGTTTAATAGCACGAAACGTTCAAAGTTCAGAAGCTAAACTTACTCTCAATACATAGTATTGTTTTGTTAAATTATATGGAATAATATACTGTATATACAATCATAGACAATATCGTGGGATCAGCCTAAATGACTATTTCTCAGAAACTCCTGGGTAATTAATGAAACTTTCCTAAGTTACTCTACACCCTCCCACGCACAAACCGTTCTAATTTGCTTAACTTAATTTAGTTTCTATAAAAAATGATAATAATGTTTATATTTCTATTCTGAACAATAATAAATTTAATGACATTTTTTCTCAAGATATGCTAGGCAAAATTTAATAAATCTTTCTAAACTTATTTTATTCTTATTTATACACATTACATAATATATTTTTAAAACTTTAAATTGGTTTTAATAAAAGTTATGTTGTTAATTTTTCCAAATCCAAACTAAACAAAAATATTTATACATTACTTTCTCAGGAACCGCAAAGCAAAATCAAATAAAACTTTTTAAAGGAATTCTACTATAATGCACGCATGAACCACAAAATGGAATTTGCTTAAATTAAATGCATTTTTATAAAAATTAAAAATATAAAAATAAGAAAAAATTAACATTATTTTTAATAGAAACTAATTCAAGTTAAACAAATTCCTTATAATGGTTTGTGCGTGGGAAGGTTTAGAGTAACTATAGAAAGTTTCCTTAAATGTTACCCGGGAGTTCTGAGATATAGCCATTTAAGCTGATCCCACAATATTGTCTATGATTGTATATACAATGTAATTTTATAAATTATTCGTTTTTCTTGTCTAAACTGTTTTTCGATAATTTCACATTAAATATAACCACAAATTATATTCATAACTCAATTGATTTTTGTTATATAAAACTATGAATGTAGACATCGGGGGAGGAGTACAGGGGCAGAAAAATGACCAAATTTTCCAAATATTGCCTGAGAGGGTCTAGTGTAGGCTTTTTCAAAGTTAGTGTAGAGGTTTAAACCCTATTTTCTATATTGTGCCTAAATTGAAGCTAAATTTAACTGAATTTAGATTAAATTTAGTTTATTTAACTGAATCTAGCCCAAATTTCCATAAATTACGTTATTTTAAAGAAAACCCCCAAAAGTACATCAATTAAAAAACCTTAAAAAAGTGCCGGTACAAGATAAATTTTTATGGAGGGGGGGGGGGTACCGCAAAAAGTTAGTTAAGAATTGAGACATACATTACTTGTATGTATTGTTAGGTATATCTGACGAGTGATGTCTGACAATGAGTTTAAATATTCAAATGTTTTCTTAATCTTAAATATTTGTAATTATTGGTAATTAAGCGAAAAACAGAAATCAAAAGAAAACATTGGATGAGAGGAACAAAAGTTTCAAAAAAGAAAATTCTTTACACAATATAATTGAAATATTCAATACATTTAATGCACAAAATTTAATTTGTTTTATATTTTTAATTTAATTTTTCTTGTATTCAGAAACAAGTTTATAAATCTGAAACAAAACGTAAATTTTTTTAAAGCAAATAAAAAAATTTATGGCAAATAATTTCAGCACTTATTTCGGAAATAATTCTAAAGCAAATAATAATAAGAAGAAAAATCATTATTTAGGAAAACGGTGTTTGTTATGAAAATGAACTAAAAGTTCATTCAATGTCAATAACGATTCGATAAATAACAGTAAGTTTATTATAATTAATCGGTTCTATACTAACTATATTCTCTAATAAATAGAGCAATAAATTGAACAACAATTTCGAAATATTTATATAAGCATTGGGTTGACAAACAAGTATTTGATTTAAGTCTTTATTCGTAGGACTCGTTTAGAGATAAAAAACGATTCATTTTTTAAAATGTTTTGATTTTCGATTAATGTGACAATAGTTTAGAGAAGTAATAAAGTTTATACTCTAATGATAAGAGTCGTATCATTTCTCAAACGCAGATCTCTAAAAACTATTTGTTATAAAAAAAATTCAATAAGTAATTAATGTGTTATTATATTAGTTTTTTTTTCACTAAAAAGTATATAAAAACAAATCAATTAATTCGATAAGAAAAATATCGAAAACATTGATCGGAAAATCGAAAAAAGATTAATTCAATGCTTGAGCGCAAATAGACTAGAATTCTATGAATATCATAATTGGCTTCAAAATTGAATTTTGCGGTTCTTTACGAGCGATTCAAAATGATTTGTGATATTCGTTACTGTAGTTCACAAACAGATCCAATGTTTGCATTAATCGCACAAACATTTGGTTGTGATTTCATATAAATTATATTAATTATAATAATTACAAAATAACGAACCAATCGGTCAGACATTCGGTACACTATTTAAACTAAATTTCTTGATTTAGAGACGAGAAGTGATTAACTCTTCTTCGGAAACATCGTTATAATAGCGGCGCAAATGTGTTGCGGATTAGTCTCTTCGGGATATAACTCCATAGCAGTCCTCACCTGTTCCTCAGGAAATATTGACGACAAATGAAAGTAGAGTTTACGTCGAGAGTCGTTGAGAACGTGCGGCGACACCGGCCTCGTCGGCCGCACAGGTGTCGGTTGTATTAGCGACTGCTTGTACTCTTGCAGAGGAACACTCGACGGCCTCACCGGCGCTGGCATTGAATTTTGCGAGTTATGGCGTAATAGCGATGAGTTGTCGGAATTATTCCACGAATTCGACGGATTGGGCGGTACTATAAGACCGCCCGAACTTGTTGACCATATCTGGTTGGGAAAGGGAGCCGGAGGTGGAGTCATATTGAGTCGAGTGTCTGAAGTTGAATTCAATCGGGCAATCGATGGCGAATAACTGGGCGGCCACTGCGAGGCAGAGTCGGGTGCGGATGCGTTGCGAGTGACTAATGTATGCAATGAGTCCTGTGATTGCGCCGACAGGTACTGAGAGTTCGGTACGTATAGCATGTTTTGCTGTTGTTTTTGCATACGGGCCAGAGTCGGGCCATCAGAGCCCAGACGTGTGAGTTGCCGGTGCGAGTCAGCCGGTTTGGAGCCAATAGCGCCGCAACTGTTTTGAGTTTCGCTTCTGTTCTGATACAAGCCGTGCTGTAGCGCCTGAATCCTCGGGTCATAACTGGGGTTGAGTGTCAACTGCCTTTGCAGCTTCCGGTGCAGATTCTCTTGGCTTTTGTGGTTTGAATTGTGAGACTTATCAGTGAAGCCGTGTCTGAGAAAGCGCTGAGAGTTCTGATTGAATGTGTGCTCTGATTGGTCTTCGAATGGCAATGATTTGCTGGGAATCACAGACCGAGTCCTAGAAAGCGGTGCCTTTTTGCGCGTCATATCACAGCCCATCTGAAGGGGTAGACTGTGTGTGACCTTTAGTTTCGAGTCCCCGGGCGACGACTCACGGCTTTTGCCCCTATTCTTCATCTCTTGGATCTGTATCTTCGCCTGTTCTGCGAGCCGTTCCGTCACCGACTTGTGCGGTTGGTTTCCCCTCTCCGGGTGATAGTACTTGCATTTGTTGCCATACGTGCACTTCTTGCCGTAGGGACAGGGAGGGGGCAGAACATCGGGAGGTTTCGGCCGTTTGCGCAGAAAGTTATTGAGTGACGGGCCGTGTCGTCCGAGAGGGTCGTCGGGTGGCATAAAGCGGTCGTTTACGAACGAATACATGAGAAGCCGTTCCTCGACTACCTTTTTGTACTCTGGGTTCTCATTAGTCAAATCCCGATAGTTATCATTCGATACGACAATCCCATCGTTCTGTGCGGCCAACTTCAAGATATACCGGTCGTCATAGCAAACCATTCGACGGCCGCCGACATTACGGGAAGGCGTGAACACCAGAAGCCGCTCCGACTCTAACTGTGAAAGTATTTCTTGATCTTTAATGGGCGCATCAGGTCGGGTCACTTCCTTCCTCCACATCGGCACGAAAACGGTGATCTCCCGGTGCCCGCGCGCCTGAAACCACTCCACACAGATTTTTATGCCCAAACAACTAAAACATTCTTTGTTGCCGTGACTTATCGCTACATTACTGCCATCGATGACAACAGGTTTGAGGTTTCCGAACAGCACTTCATCACTCAATTCGTTGGAATTGAAAGCCTTCTCTGAACCACTAATCACTAAAATGGTGTTTCCGCCGGTGCCGGTGCCGGCGCCCAATCTGATGAGTTCGGCCAACAATTCGTTCTGACCAGTCGTCGGCCCCAACTTCATGAGCGCGATCTGCACCTGAGTCTCGGTGTAACCCAACTTGAGAGCGAATTCGACTGATTTGATGTAATTCGGGTCACTTATGATGACATCGAGAAGGGTTTGCTGTGGTATCGGACTCTGAGTCACGTATTCGTCGAACTCCTGACCCAAAGTGTCGGATATAGTTCGCGACACTTCGTCATGATTTCCACTATAGCCGGTGCTCGAGACGGCCGACGACTGTTCCAAATCATTGTTCTCGAAATCGGAATCATAGCTCGAGTCTTCGGATTCGAGCAACCGTTTCATCGGCTTATCCTCAGCACTAGTAGTCAAGTTAGTAAGGCTTGCATTTATGGAACTTATCATCTGTAGGTAAAGAAGTAAAGTCAACAATTAGATTCATCACGACTTGTAGTCTTGAGTCACGATTATTCCAAATAATGCTCTCTCAAGAGCTACCTATGCAGCCTATGTAGCTTATGTAGCCTATGTAGCCTATGTAGTCGTGCCCAAGTATTCTAATCTTATTTAATTGTATTTTTACAGAAACTATGGGGAATGCGGATACGAATCCGGAACCTCTAGTCAAGAGGTGGTTCAGAGTCGAGATAATAAGTACAAACCTAAGGTTCGTGCAGTGATGGGGTATTTACTGCAGTTAATGCATTCGATTGGATTAGAGCAGTCAAAGGCTCTTCTTTAGAATATGAGATATGCTACATTGTGGGCGAGGTCAGTTTGCAAACAGGCTTCTGCTGGTGTATAGCATATAGTGTTGTTAAATTGTGCTCATTTCAAAAGCTGTGGCTAGACTTACCACAAATTGCAATAAACTGTATTCTATACGTTTCACTATAATATTATTAATCAGGGTTGACCAAAAGGTCAGACCTATAACCCCCTCTTGAAAATTTTGGCTCTAACCCCTCTCATTTTGTCCAAAAATAAGACCCCCTTAGGCGGCCGTTAATTTTTCGCGCTATTTGTAAAAATAATGTTAATTTAACTAAATTTAGTTTAAATCCGGTTAAATCGGCTTTAATTACGTGTTTAGGGAACAAAATGGCGTCGTTTTGGCGGGAATTTAGCTATTTTAGCGCAAAAAATTCGATCTGATCCCACCCTCAACCTCCCCCCTCTCCTGACGGACCTTGGCCAAACCTGTTGTTAATATATTTTAAAACTTTAGGATGTATTAAACAACCTAATTAACAATATATAATTAACATAAAACATATTTATAGGTATTTTAAAGTAAGATAAAAAATATTAATTGTAAAAATTTTTATTACAAAATTAAAACTATTGTTAGAAATTTCTAACTGACATTAGCCTGAAATTTTCAAATTTACAACACTAGTTAAATATATAATATAATACTCTATTTTATTAAATATAAGCCGCGACTTATACAATAAGTCAAGTTTTGTCAAATTTGATGCTTTACTCGGATGCGCATTAAATAAAAATTATAATAAAACTCAATTTTATTTTTTAAGTGATTTTATAGATAAAATTGCTAAACAAAAAACAAAGTTAAAGATAACACAATTAATTATACAATTGTACTAAAAATTAAAGAACTTAAGCATTTAATTGATTAAATTTTATGTTTAAGTAGGGATGTGAAAGGTCGGCCAGCTTTGGGGAAGGGGGGTTAGATAGGATTAAATGGCGGATTTAAAAAATCCTAAAAAGGGGATCAAATAGGGAATAAATGTCATGGCGGCCATTTTGCTAACATGTTTGTGCTAAAACATTAAATTAGTGGCATTATAGAGGGTTTTTTGCACTAAGGGGTGATAAATGCTGATTTCCCTTCTCTCCATCTTTATGTTTATGTATTATTTATAATTATGAAAAAATACTTTATTTATAATGCGCAGCTTGTATAAATATTAAAGGGTAGGATAGATTTGATAAATTATCAATATTACCTGTATGAGATTATTGGTTCTTAAAATATTTGAAACAATCACGATTATTCTAATTCGCGTCTTTTATAAATAAGAATTTATTTATGCACTAGAGGTGTCAAGGTCCGTCAGGGGGTCCTTTTATATTTGTGCCTGAGTGGTCTAGTGTAGGGTTTTTCAATCGTTATTTTGCATAAAGTACCTTTAAACATTATTTTAACGAATACATAGAACCAGGGTTGGCCAAGGTCCGTCGGGAGAGGAGGTTGAGGGGGTAAATAACTAACTTCTTCCCAAAATGAGAGAGGGGTCGAGGGTGAGAACAACTCAAAATTTTGGCGGCAAAATAGCTAAATTCCCGCAAAAATAGCAGCCATTTTGTTCTCGGACCAGGTAATTAAAGACAATTTAACCGGATTTAAGCTAAATTAACACTAAATTAAGTTAATTTAACTAGATTTAAACCGGATTTAACGTTAATTTAGTTATATTAACGCCATTTTTACAAAATGGCGGAAAATTTTTCCGCCCGCCTTCGGCGGCGGACAATCTTCTAAGAAGGGGGTCTATTTTTCGACGAAATGAGAGGGGGGGGTTGGAAGCAAAATTTTCAGGATAGAAAGGTTAGAGGTTCGAGG
>JAQIYC010000981.1:0-10823 GCA_034699545.1 Porobelba spinosa | reverse complement strand
ATAATTTTTTTCATTAATTTACAAAATTTTTAATTTAAAATTTTATTTTATTTTACATCAATTTGTAAGATAAAATATAAGTCATGTAAAATTTGTAAAATTACATGTAATTTTACAATGTAAAATTACAAATTTTACAAAAGGGAGAACGCTAATTGTAATATAAGATATATTTTAACAAACATACAAAATTAACAGGAGTAATTTAACGATAGTTAATTAAAAACATTTTTAAAAACGTTTCAACAAGTTCAAGTTCACACGTAATTACAAAAATATCTTTAATAATAAAATGCTTTAATGTTTTAAAAATATAATTTAGAAAGAATTATAAACTACTAAAGAAGTATAAGTTGCAAGTAGCAATTAAAAAAACTTGATTTTGTGTTCTAATTTAGCAGGGTTGGCCAAGGGGGGGGGGGTCGGACCTCTAACCCCCCTCTCCTGAAAATTTTGGCTCCAACGCCCCTCTCATTTCGTCCGAAAATAGGACCTCCCCTAGAAGGCGGGCGGAAAATTTTCGCGCCATTTTGTAAAAATAGGGTTAATTTAACTAAATTAAGGCTAAATTCGGTTTTAATCTAGTTAAATTAGCTTAATTTAGTGTCAATTTAGTTTAAATCCGGTTAAATCGGCTTTAATTACGGGTTTCGGGAACAAAATGGCGTTGTTTTTGGCGGGAATTTAGCTATTTTGGCGCGAATTTTTTGAGGTGACCCCACCCTCGACCTCCATCTCATTTTGGGGAAAAATAAGTGATTTACCCCACCCTCAACCCCTCTCTCCTGCCGGACCTTGGCTAACCCTGTAATTTAGTCTATAAACACTTTCACATTTATACCGTACAGCATGAATATGAGTGAAGTTTACAAACACTATTACTAAATGCTGACAATTACGTCTGCAAACATGGGTGTTAAGTAAATTACACGTTATTCTTACTTATGATATAAATTACCCAACCCCAACCCCAACCCCAACCCCAACCCCAACCCCCAAATCTTTCTTTCAGATCAAATTGTGCAATAATACTGATTTTGCACAAAAGTGTCGTTGAATGCAAACGAGTGTAAACTAAAGTGAAATGCGCTTCGAGTGGAGAGACTGCGAACTAGCGATGAATAGACGCAAAGCGCGAACTTTCTCTCAATTGTTGTTTATTTGTTTGCATTGAATATTAAGCCAACAATTGATGACTTATTCCAATAATTGAATCTTATTTTCAATTTTGTTCACATTTTCTGCAATGGCTTTGAATAATAAGAATAAAATATTTGCAAATATTGTGAATACAAACACAAACTCTAATAACAGCAATAAAAGTAAACAAAAGTCTATTTTAGACTATTTTAACAAAAGTAATCAATTGAAGAGATCCAGCGATTGTGCCAATACTGACAACTCTCTTACCATTAAATCACTCAAAACCAAAGACAATGCCATCTCTTCTAGTGATGAGAACAAAGCCGGCGGCCATTCGGTGACAATCGCCGAAAGTTTGGACAAAAATAATGTTTTGAAAGATGTATCGAATGAAGAGTTCATAGATTTGAACCAATTCTTGGAAATAGACTTCACAGTTGAAGACAATCAGACAAATGAGTCTTCAGGTGACGGCACAACTGCTGCAGATAATGACACCAATTATATGAACGAATCGTATGTTTACCACAACTTCCGGCAAATGATTGACTTTGTATTGTCGGACAAACAGTTCTGTCATCTCTTCGACGCCAACGACGCGAATACTATCGAATCGTTTACTTGTCTTTCGGGTTATTAGACATTGAATTGAATTGTTTTCAAAGATATTAAACAAAGTTTTGATTGAATTGAAGGTTTGGCGCAAATGCTGTTTATCCGACTGTTTATGCGAAACCGGAATTGGATTCGAAAGGATTCGATGAAATATACAGACATTGCAGACAATTTGGCGCCACTTCTCGAAGAACTCGTTGACAAACACTTCCTTTTGAATGGTTTTTAGGAATTATATGTAAATTGTTTTATAAGAAATTGAATTAACTTTTAATCTTTAAATAGCGACTCATTTGTCGGACTTAACCGAATCGCTCGATATCTTGAGTACAAAAGAAATGAAACGAATCGGTCGTTCACTCAATGGCCTCAATATGATTGGTTTGAATACTAAGAAGAATATTAGCGCCGGTATTGTCAAACATATAAAGACGAGTCAAACCGTCTTTAAGAGCGACAAACCATCCGATTCTGTGACTGAAGTGCTCTTAAAATCGTTAGATTTCCTCATTTTATGCAAAACTGAATCAATTGTTAACTTATTTTTAAATTTAGAATTAGATCTGATTTGAAGGGAAAGTGTTTTCGAGTTAATGAAGAACTTTGTGTTGTATTCGAGCGAATGTTTCTTCTCTTCTGTGAGCCGGAGATGAACGACGAAGACCTCAGCCATCACTTGAGTCACGAGTTGTGAGTTTTACTATATTTTGGTTAATGTTTGGATTTTTTGACATTTATTCTCGAAATTAGTTTCAAAATACTTAGGGCCCAAACGGGGGATAATATTTACCCGAAATATACAATTGAAAGAAATGCTGAAATATATAAAACTCGCGACGATTTGGTTCGGTTTTATGTGGCCTTTAAACTCGAAATCGAAATATTGTCTGCAATCGATAGAAGAGATTTCGATGAAGTGGTCAACCATTTGATGAATAGAGCGAAACATTTGTATTTCGACGCAATTGAAGGCAAATCCGATCAAAACGACTCTCTTTTGCCGGCATTTCTTCGTCGTTATACTTGTGGTCACTCTTTGATTCGATGTTTGTCTCAATGCGTATCTGTTTTAGAAAAGAAGAAATGCTATTCCGAAGCGGTTTATATGCTTAAGAACATACTTCTCAAGCAAACAATTTATTGTCAGGACTGGAGGGGCCGTTGGTTTGAAAGACTTGCCGTTAATTTAGACAAACATTTGAAAGAACCGCAAAACTCGTTAGAAGTGATAGAACGCGGACTGAATGACGAGTTTGTGCGAACTGGCCATCGGTTTGCGCTCTATATTCGCCAAAAAAATATTCAAAAAAGTTTGAAAATTCCGATTTCATTACTCAATGAGTTTGAAGCGATTAAATACCCGGAAACGACTATTTTTGCCGAAACCATCAAATATTCGATTAATAATCGAAAAAATACGTTCAAAATGACTGATTCGAAGGGAGACGTCATTGTTATGCCCGTCGAAGACATTGTTCTCAATCACTACCGGAAGAATGGTTTCAGTGCTGGTCTTCACACGAAGTCCCGAATATATCACGTAATGCTTGGGCTCTTGTTTTGGGACATCATATACATGAGCGACAGTTCGAATGTTTGCGATTCGTTTCGATTTCGATACCAACGCTTACCTTTGGATTTCAATTTCGACCAATTCTTCGTTCGCCGAAAGACTCAAATTCTGTCACTTCTCAACACTTTAAGGCATTTGACTCAAACGGAAATTAATAATATTTTAGAGAATACTTGGAATACAAACTTCGGAACCGTTTCGTTGATCAATTGGGAAAGCGTTGACATAAACCAACTTAAAGTAGGCGTCGATTCAGTTATTCGATTAATACAATTAAATTGAATGTATTTGTAGGAAATCGCGACTTGTTTTGGCACTTCTATTGTATTAGACATTTGCGAACGACTAATCGTGGACTTCAGACACACCAGAAGTGCTTTTCCCGATCTATTGGTTTGGAACCCATTGACGAAACAGATAAAAGCAGTAGAGGTCAAAGGCCCGAACGATAGACCGTCTCATAAACAGCAATTATGGCTCAGTTTTCTCAAGTCTATTGGAGTCGACGCCGAGATATGTCACGTAAAGGTAAAAAACCCGTTATTAGTGTCACCCGAATTGGTTTAAATCAACAAATTTTAATGTTTTTATTAATATATAATTTATTTTTATTATAAAATCATTTTAATATTAATTGTAAAATTGCATAAAATTTCAATCGATTTAATGTTTCATTAGATTTATCATAAATTTTAAACTTAATAATCAATTTTAACCATCTATTCAATCGATAAAATACTGTTTTTCACTCAAAACAAATTAATCATTGATTTAAGAGTTGAACTAATTTTTTGACAAATTGTTAGTTTAATTCAATCGCATAATTGAATGTTATCCTCAACTTCTAAACCAAACTCAAATAATTAGTGGTCGGACTCTGATATTGGGTCCGGGTTTTAGTTAGTTTGACTTCAGTCGTTGTATTCGGTTTAGGAAATCGTGAATCAATTTCCGAACCGATGGGCAAAAGGTCTAAATCCGAATCACTTCCGATCGGAAATTTGTTTAAATCTAATTTCGTTTTGAGTCTAAGTCTGCGCTCCTGTGGTCCGACACTCGAGTCGTCTTTGATTGCATTCAACCCTTTCTCGACTGTATAGGGCGTTGAGTCGGAAGACCTTTGGAAGTAAGTCTCGTCGGGTTTGACCAGTGTTTGAGACCTCTGTTTGAGATGCAATCCATGCTTTTGATAATATCGTTGTTTTGCGCTTTGATTCAGGTTTTCGATCAATGCTTTGCGACTCTAGAGGAAAGTTGAACAAAGATTTGTTTCAATTAGGGTTTGTTTGAGCGCAATGAGTGAGAAGTACTGACTCGCGATACCTCAATCACTTCCTTCCACTTGTCGACCGCATTCCGGGCCAATTCGATTCGTTTTTGTTTACTCGTCGACCGCTTTTTGTATACGATTTCGAACATAATTAGTCCAATTCCAGCAAATATGCCGAAACCAACTAAAATGAAAACTCCGGCCATATTCTTGAGGCCGAGAGTGGCCGGAGAGTTCTCACTCCTCTCTTCGCAAACCTGCTCTTCCAAAATCCATTTGTTGTCCATATCCTCCATATATCCTATTTTTGTGTGAATTTAGATTTTTAGAACATATTTAAGAATAACGACAATTAGTGCAAACATTAGTCAATAAGTTATACCGATTTCATGCATCCCTAGCAAAGCGAGGGTCACTTTTTTGGTCCAAAAACTATTGCCTTTTGTCATTCCGATCGCATAACCCGAGCGGCCGAACAGCTCTCCCGAAGTGCTGAGTTCGCAATCCTTGGCCGCCTCGTAGTCGAGTCGAGCCGAGTCCCAAATGAAGGCATTCAGATCGCCTGCAATGCAGTTATGACTTTAGTTTAGTTGGCTTTGGGTCCAAAGCAGAGCAGAACCTGATTTGACGGCTGCGATGGCGTCCTCTGCGTTGTTGTAGATAATGTCTTGCATTCTTCGATACATATTCGTCAGTTCCACTTGTCTTCTGAAATACATGTCAACAGAACTGTCTCTAACCGTCGAATAATTGAAGCCTTCGACTGGATTTCGAAGTCGCGGGTCATTAATGCCGGTCAGAGGTGTTTCGGGTCGGTCTAAGACCAGAAAAGCGGCCAAATTGGCGGTGTATGAGGCGACCACAATCATCGCAAAGCCGGCCCATACCATACCCAACACTCTGCCGCTGAAACTGCGAGGCGTTCCCTCTCCTATACCGCTAATGTGTTCGTTGCATAGGTTTGCAATTTAACGCATATTTATTCAATTATTTAAATACTAATCATTGGCTTTAATAACAAAACATTTGTCCAATGAGTGAAATGGAGACCAACCTATTGAGTAATACCCCCCACGCGAACCAAATAGCACTCGAGAGGTTGAGCGCGTCTTCTTCCGTCGCCTCACAGTTGGGAAGTTTGTATCGACCGAACGGACTGAAGCGGTCGAGCAGATAGAGGGCCAGAGCCACGACGTGCACCGACACGAACACTGAAACCCATAAACCGTTTTGGAAGGGCTGGAGGAAAGAGGCCAACGGATGACGCAGTCTATGAATCGACTGTTTCTTCTGCAGAATCGTAAAGCCCTGGTATTTGAATGGTTTTGTGAATTCGATGGCCAGAGAGCGCTCGGGGTTTATGGTGAGCGGCGCCACTACCATATCTGCTCTGTTGTAATACAGTTCACCCACTGGTCGGCCAATCAAATGATTCACAAAAACTTTAGTTTTTTCAAATGCAGTCAAAGGCAGACATACCTAAACCCGTCCAGACTTTACGTTCAGACCCGTTGACGAAACTAAAGCCGCCGTACAGTCCGTCCTCGACCTGATGTAAAGAATAGGTGAAATTCAACTGAGCGGCCAATGTCTTGAGTAGATCCATACTATTGTCAAAGCATTTAAATATACATTTTTAAATGGTTTAAAATTAATTTATTATTCAATACCAATAGCCTTTACAACAGTATTTATTGAGTATATCTGTGGATGAGTCGAAGCGAGGGCACGGGATCTGTTCTGCTGGACATTCGCCGTTGTCGTCGGCAGCGCTGATCCAAAGCGCGAATTCGTATAAAATTAACATAAAGTTAGGTTTTGGACATTATATGCATTAAATACCTAATCATTACGAAAGGCTTTTCGGCAATTGTTGCGACTCTGAAGTGATTGAGAACTTCATAACCGATGGGTTTGTTGACTGTATTTCCGGACCAAACAATTTTGGTCTCATTTAAAGTTAAACTCATTTTGGAATTCGATTCCGAGAAGTAATAGCGACCGACGACTGCATTCATCTGATTGTTGTCGACATTAATGACTTCGTATTCCGAATTAATCCGATCGCCCCTCGCATCGAAGGCCACGTGACCTGTCTTTCCTGTTTTCAAAACAATCAGAACAGTTAATCAGTGCTGCAGTTAAGACATTTATAAGTTTAAAACAAATAATAATTGAGAAAATGATCGAAATCTTTATCGAGAATCTCCTTATTGTTGTAAAGTCTTCATTCGTAACGAAATGAGTTGGCGTTCAAACTGTTAGCGCTATAAGTATTACTACAATATAACAGTAAAACAGTATTCAATATACTTTGCGTTCAATTGCTTTGAATTTTGTTTACTTTTGGTTTAGTTTTGACTGAATTTGAATTGAATTAACAATGGATTGCAGTGTTTGTAATCGCAGTTTTGTTAATCAATGTAGTCTCGATCAACACATTCGACACATGCATAAGGAATTGAAAGAAAAAGAGTTCAAATGCAATGATTGTCCGAAAGTATTTGACACAAAAAACAAACTAAAAAGACATCAATTGGGAGTCCATTCAGAACTGCCGGTCGTTTGCAGTATTTGCGCAAAAACTTTTAAATCAAATAAGTATTTATCAACACACGTGACCCGTAAACACAATGGTCCAAGATTAAATAATCACAAAACTAGGGATCAGTTTCAGAGTGCACTCAAACTAATAAAATCGAAACAAACAACTGATCCGATTGTTGTCAAAACTGATGATAATGTCCTGAAAGCACTGACTCATAATGTCTGTCACTCTTTGACTACTTTTGAACTGAGGGGCGGATTCGAGTCGCTAGAGCGTGAAGACGCGGACATAATGTGTCTGCAGGTGAGTCAATACAACACTATTTTCAATACAAATTCAATACAATTAACTCAATATATAGGAAACGGAAAAACAGAGTTCGAGAACTGGAGTCAAAGCGTTTGCGAAGACACCCGAAAAGTGCTCTCAAAGTACCCATTTATCTACATTTCGCAGAGAGAAGGTAAAGGCAAATACAAACGGGAGTAGTGGTCGTGTCTAAAGTCGAACCAATCGATGTCCACTACGACAACAAGAGTCGATTGATTTGTTTGAAGTTTGAGACGGAATACTTGATCTGCACTTATTTGCCAAACAAAGGCAACAAACTTCGGGCCAAATATGAGCGCTTCTTCTGGCCGTATGTGAGGCGTAAGGCACAGAAGAAAGCAGTGATAGTCTGCGGAGACTTCAATAGTAAACCGAAGGATTTGGATAAAGAGATGGAAAAGTATGTATTGATTTTGAATAAATACGAGTTATGACTAAAAATACTTTAATTGGTCTCTAAATGACAGGACTGGCCGACACCGACACCGACTCCGCCGACGAGCTCTCTGTTGGCCGCTTCTACAAGCGCTCAATCGACTCAGAGTCCGATCCAAACGCAAGAATTGGTGTCAAATAAGGCCAAAACGACGACTGATAGTCAGTCATCCGTTTCTAATAGTCAGGTATTGGTCGAAAATCAAAGCAAAAACTAATCTTTCAGTCATTCGTTCATTAAATCATTGATTTATTTAACTATAGTCTAAACGGGAAGTGGTTTTAGTCGACGCGTTCAGAGCTATTAATAAACCGAATGTCGAATACAACACGTTTTTCAGCCAATTATATCACTCACTCAGCCCTTGACTACTTTCTAGTCTCCAAGTCTCTAAAGGACAGGATTCGAGACGTACGGGTCGGCGGTATTGGCATTAGTTCGACAAGTGATGAGAGCAATCAACTGCAGCTCATGTCTGACCATAGGATTGTTGTCTTATTAATAGAAAAATAAACTTTACGACTAACCTGACAGAAGACTTTGTTTCTTAATGTAAGCAAACAGTTCGTAACCGCTTTCCCATTTAGGTCGAGCCAAGTCTCTGCAATCCAGAGGCGGTTTCGTAATGTTCAGGTCGTTTGAGTACATGTTCTTCAAAGCCATTCCGAGTATATAAACACTGTCTCTGATGTGGCCCTCAGTGTTGGCCGAGTTCTGGAGCTTCAGCGCCAACACTCCCGTCGGCCTATTCTTAGCGCTGAGCGCCTGTTCCGACACAATCCAAACATACCCGACGTCAGACATATTAAGATTAATGATTTGTTGGAATATCGCGACCGAGTCTTCAGAGTCGGCGTAGAGTATGAACACACGACAGGCGGAACTCAATTTTGTCTCTTCTAACGGCGCCGTTATATCAGGAAATCCCGGCTCATATTCAATAATAGATTCGACTTTCAAGTTGAAGGCGTCGGCCATGAGTTCGAACTTGTTTTGAGTGCTTCGGCCGTTGATGTCATTGCTGTGTATGAGTACAACGCAATTGAAGTTAAAGTAATCCAGAATTTCGACCCAAACCTCCGCCTGATTTGAATACGAGGCGACGGTTCGCAGATATGTCGCGTAAATGCTTTTGTCGGACAGTAGGGCTTCGCGATTGGAAATGCCGACGATTGGGATGTTGTGGTGAGTCGTTATATACGTTATCGAGTCTGACGGCGTCGTGTCGTCCACAACGATTCCATACACCTGTGCACACATTGGTTCCAAGTCTTGATTGTTTGCTTTGTTTGCTTTGACTGCAATCGTAATCAACAATATCTTACCTGAGATGAGAAGAGTTTCTCACAAACATTCAAAGTGTTTCGAATAGGGTTCGGGTCTTTCGGTACTGTAAAGCCGTGTAATGTTATGCCTGTCCTCACTATATCCGTCTCATAATTTAAATCTTCGATTGCCTGCAAAATAGTTTTGGATTAATATATTGTTTTGAAGTATTTTGAGTAAATATTTATTAAATAAAAAATAAACTTAAAAACAAATTGATTTTCTAATGGATAGCAAAGAATGTACTGATGTCTGACCTGTAAGAATTGGACTATACTTTCCCCGGAAGAGAGAACGGCTCCGATATTATAAATTTTTGAATTCTGTGTAAAGCGAACGGAATTGGAGTCAGAATTGGAATCTGAGCTCAACTTTTCGAGAAGTAAAGCATTTGAATCATTCGGATCATTCAGTTCTTTAAGTTCTTCACCAAAACTAAACAAAGATATTAAACAGATTTCTAATAATACTAAACGCATAAACATTTTTCTTAAATAAACACAAAATAATTGTTAAAATGTAGTCAATTCGAGAAAATATATTATATTTAATCTTTGGGATGAACTTTGTTTTTAGAAATAATTAATATTTTATTTAAATACTTTCATCTATTTTGAAAATTTAAACATTTAGTGATTGATTTGATAATAAAAATAGTATTGACTGATGAGAATAGGGATGAAAATCTCATCTAATCTGAAATGATGTCCTCTAAGAGTTATGCTTCGCGTATAGGCAGAGCATGTCTACAATGTCTACAATACAGAGTAGTATTCAGTTTATTACTTAACTCAATGCTCTAACTCTACATACGCTGTATTGATGTCATCTTAAAATAAAGTTTTGCAAATATTCTTTATTGTTTGTTTAATCATTCTGGTTTAAATATAAGATATTCATAAAATTGTGACCAAGATAAATGTTGAGTGTTTTTAAAAATAACTAAACAAATTTTGATAAATTATGAAATTAAAATTTTTGAAATTGGTCTAAGGCACGAGGTTAAATAAATTATTTAAATTATTTGCTTTAATTTTAAATCCAGTTAAAATTAGTGTAAAAATAAGGTTATTTTCAACTTTTTTGTTAATATCCCAGAATACACCCTCTCCCTCCAAGGATATGGTTAAAATTTTGAAAGTTATTCCCTTCCTTATCCCCCCAAGGAATGTCCATCTTCGACATCCCAGTTCATTATCTAATCAAAAAATAATTTATATATTCATCAAAATGATTAAATTTCATATAGCTCAAAATTACTCAACTTTTGTATTTGCGATTAGTTAATAAAAAATATATTTTTTAAAATTAATAATTAATTATTTTGTAGAATTATGTTTGTCTATTTATCAAAGATGTCGACGAGTCATCAGCAGGTTACGGAAATTTCGGTCATTTTAAATAATCGCGCTAAAAAATGTATCTTAATTTTATTTTAATTCATCGTTCACTATTATTAATAATTTTAAATGTTAAAAGATTAAGTATTTTTTAATGACTGTTAAATAAGTTAAGTTTTCAAATAAGTTTATGACTATTTTTGATAATTTCTATTCAATAATGTGTTAATAAAAAATATTTC
>JAQIYC010000980.1:0-10826 GCA_034699545.1 Porobelba spinosa | reverse complement strand
TAAGAATTTAGTTTTCTATAAAACTTAATCAAATTTTAAAAATTAAAAACCGATTAGAGTTATCAAATCAAGATATGATATCAGTAACACATACTTGAACATGGACTTTTATTTTCGACTGTACAGTACCTTACAGTGTTGTTTTATCATTGCAACAGTAAAGCTATGGTTTGTTTAAAAACTAGATTTCCTTTAATTATTATTATTAATTATGTATTCTGATAGTTGTAATATAAATATTAATCTAAACCAATATTATTATTATATTCTACAAATAAGTACAAATATTTTTGTTTAAAACTAAATAAAAGCTTATTAATGTCAACAATTAAATATGTAATTACTTTATGGTTCTATTAGCAAAAGAATTAATAAATAAGTTATGTGAAATAACCTGGTATAGTAAACAAATAAATTTTCAATTATTTGCTCCAAATTTTATTTTGTTAAATTATTTTTTTGATAAAAATGGTTTTTATATTTAATTAAATCATATTTTACTAAATTAAAAATGCTCTAGCAAGGCTAAAAATAAATTATTAAAGTTGTGTCGATGTCAAAGCTGTAACGCATTTGCACTTAAGCTTCTCTATAATCCCGATTCTCTGCTTTATTTCTAATTCATCGCTAAATTATTTACTAATTAATTACTCTAAACTCACTTTAGATTTAATTCATTTTAAATTTTAGCTTTTTATAAATTAAAAAAATTAAATTAGAAAACCATTTCTGAAATATTGTGCTAAATTTTACTAGATAAGAATATTGTTGATTTTTATTGAGATTTTTTAAATTAACAATAATATTAAAACCAGGAGATGGTTAAGGTTCTCAAACCTCTGAGAAATAATTTGGTCCCAACCCCTGGGATTGTGCTTAAATATAGGAATTCCTTTAGAAAATTTTCTCGAAATTCTTTATTTGCCCAGGGTTCTTATATTCTCAAAAATGAGCTCCTATTAAGAATAAAATCTTTCGAATAAACCCCGATAAAAGGGAACAAAACTTCTACATTTGTTTGACCAAAAGGATATTTATTAATTATTATTAATTAGAGATTTGAAGGTAGATCAGGCATTGATCCATTCTCTAAGTTTGAAGAAACCTATATTACCTTTTTTTTAAAGCCTTGGCAAAGATACCCCTTACCTTTTTTAACAAGTTTGCTGGCCACTTTCCGCACCCGCAAATTCTTACTTTTTAAGCTATGTTAAATTTTAACAGGGTTGGCAGCGTTGAAGGCGGCCGGCAAATTTTGGCGCCATTTTGTAAAATAGCGTTAATTTAACTAAATTAACGCTAAATCCGGTTTAATTTTAGTTAAATTAACTTAATTTAGTGTTAATTTAGCTTAAATCAGGTTAAATCAGCTTTAATTTCAGGTTTTGAGAACAAAATGTTGTTTTCGGCGGGAATTTAGCTATTTTGGCTCAAAATTTTTGAGTTAACCCCACCCTCAACCCCCTCTTGTTTTGAGAAAAAATGAGTCATTTACCCCACCCTCAACCCCCTCTTGTTTTGAGAAAAAATGAGTCATTTACCCCACCCTCAACCCCCTCGCCTGCCGGACCTTGGCCAAACCTGGATTCTAGCTTGGTTTAAATTCTGTTAAATTTGGATAAATTGGTGTTTTAGTTGCTTTGACACATATACCCTACCTCATTCCCTTCCTAATTTTTAAAAATTTGTCACTTTACTCTACCTGTTCCAGTCCCCTAAGCATACCAACTTTCTACATCCCTACTTTTAGTTAATTTAAATTTACTGTTTGTTGATATTTTTACAAAATGGTTTAATTTTTATTAATTAACTTAATTTTAAAAACTATTTTTTAAATATTTTTAATTATGCCCAAAAATATATAAACAAATTCATAATTACTTTTAAACTCCATAGAAAATTCTAAACTCCGCAATAATTTTTTTCAAATACAGTATTTGATAATAAAATTTAATTAATAAACACTTTAAAAAGTAAAAAATAAAGCAAATAATTTATAAAATATTAAAATTATAATTATAATTAAATTATTAAAATTATAACTATTTACATAATTTTTTTTTAAAAACTAAACGAACTCAATTTTAACGTAAATTATTTTAAATGATTACATTTCCTTTGGTCAAATACACAGGGAAGATTTTTCGTTAAACACTAAAGCTTTTATCAAATTCTTGAGACGTTTTGAGAAATTGCAGTTTTAAAGCATTCTCTGGAATAGGTCCAGTGCTCTATTAATTTAATATTTCTTATTAATTTTTAACTAAATTAGAAAATAAAATGATTTAAATTAATTAAAATATTTAATATATTGCGACAAAAATATTTTAAAAATAAATTATACAATATAAGTACGGTAAGTTTAAATTTGTCACCATGATTTTTAAATTGAAATTAGAATTTAAGTTAATTTAAAACAAAACTTTTTGCATAATTTGGGTAATATTCAAACAAATGCGTACTTTTGTGCCGAATTGTATATACGCTGTAATAAGGATTCAAAATATTCTCTTATAGTTATAGAGAACTCAAGTTTCAAATGATTGTCATTAAGTGAAAGCACAGAGAGTTTCAATCTTCTCAAAACATTTCTTATGCTTTCCATTGTCTACTCGTCTAATAAATTATTTTAAAGTCAACTGCGATATTGAAATTGAGAATTCGTTTAATAAATTAGACTTTTAGTTATTCTTTTCAAATTGAAAGAGTGAGCTCTTTGTGTTAGTTTGTTCTCTTTCAACCAATTCTGCTAATGAGGAAGCGATGAGTTGTGCATGTTTATATTTAACAATATATTTATAGCTATTAATGCAAAATAATTTAAGAAAAATAATAATGATTTTGTAATTGAATTATAAATTGTTAATAATGTTAGTTATAATTGTAGTAATAAATATAAAATCGTTAAGTTTATTGATTCCAATAAATATAATAATAATAAAACGAATAATTAATAAGTCATTTCAGATAATTTATTGCTTTATTTGAATTCTTCTATGTTTGACCATACTACTTTTATTTAACATTATAAATTAAAGTTTTATTTTTATGGTATGCTAATACAATACAATATGTAAAACTACATGTATGTCAATTAAAATGTATAATTTTACAAATACCAAATTATATTCTAAAGTTATTTTTACAATTGTAAATATTCAGTCGAGAATATTTCAAATAAGTTTTAAAAGCAATGAACAAATATTATGTCATTAGTTGTAAGGTATTATGTATTATAAAAGAATCTAAAAAGTATATTCGTAACAAATGAGCAAATCTTTCCAATTAATCTCTGCTAAGCTATTGCTCATATTTAATACGACAATTCAATACAGAATGTGATCTCCACTTGTTATCAGTTCGAAAGTAATTCCGAATAACGAGCCCCGGGATACCCAACCATTGCTTTGGAATGACTGACTTTATGGTGAAGAATAAAAAGCAAAATATTAATGTAATCTTAGAAAAGCAGATGAAGTAACTTAATTACTTTTAAGTCTAATATATTTATATTTGAGTTTTTATTCTTTAATTTTAAGATTTTAAAAAGATTTTAGCAATTTAAAAAATAAAATTTTAAGCAATTTAGATTAATACTCAAAACGTCAACACAATTATTGTAAAAAAATGTCATTAACATAATGAGAATAATCGCTTGACAAGACATGGAGTAAATTATAAACTTTATACGTATACGTATATACATATATATACTTGAGTATTTTGATATTCAACTAACACTGTATAATCATACTGTATTTTAGCTTTAATGTTTAATTAGCTTTTCTAACTTACCAATGAACTTTCAATAAGTTTTCAATACTTGAAGTGCTTAAAGTAATCTTTTTAAAATTTTATTCATTTTAGTTTTAGCTTCAAAAATAAACTATAACTTAACTAATAATTCTGTTGATAGAATTTATATCTTACAGTAATAACTCTTTTATAAAATATATTTTATTTTATTAACTTTTTAAATATATATATACCAGGAATGTCGATCGAGGGGGGGGGGGTAAGCCCTTGATTTCCCCAGAATTGAAAAATCGGCCTCTATTTACACCCTGAATTTTAAAGAGAGAAAAGACTTCCCCCTACTTAAATTTTGGCGCCGTCTTCGACGGCCGGAAAATTTTTAAAATTGAACAAAATGTAGCTTAAATATTTGCTAAATCCGGTTTAAATTCAGTTAATTTAACTTAAATCGAGTTTAAATACCGTTAATTTAGTTTAAATCCAGTTAATTGCCTTAATTTAGTTTAAATCCAGTTTAAATCAGTGAAAAAATAAAGTAACTTTAAACTTTTTTTAACTATGCCCTTGCATATATCCCCCAAGGATTTTGAACAAAATTTTAAAAGTCATACCCCCATATCCCTCCCCCCCTCCCAGGATTGATGACCCGTCGACATCCCTGATATATACTGTATATAGAATTTGATTAAATGAGAGCTAAATAAAATAAAAGAAAAAGAATTAATCGATATTTTAATGCAGACCCTATTATAAGAGTTCCTTGCTTAATTATTAATATCAAACTACATTTCTATGTCTGCAATGTTTACAACACAAACTAAATTTCTTTTCCAAACTAAGTTATTATATAAATTAAGTTTCAAAATATTAAATTTAATATATTTAGTATAAAATAAATTCATACTTTGGAATAAATAAAAATTTCAAGTATATTTTATTATGCAGTAAATAATAATTAAAAAAATAAATGTTAAATTAAGATTAACCAGGCTGTGTCAGGCTAGAGGGGGGGGGGGGGTTAAGGTGTTAATTAAATGTCTCAATTTTTGGCCAAAATCTTAGGATACAGATATGGGTCAGTTCAAAAATAAAATGGCAAACTTCCGTCTAAATTTGGGCAGAAAAATGTTAATTTGTTCCCGATAATCGCAAATAAAGCAAATTTAACAGAATTTAAACCACATTTAGCCGTAATTTTTACATAAATGCAAAAAAAATTTTTAAAGCAAAGACGGTAAAATTTTTTAAGAAAGCCTTTATTCAAGGAGGATTAGATGCCAAATTTTCACCAAATGCTGCATGACTCCCCCCATGGGTTAACCCTGTGTTAAATATATCATATTAACTTTTTATGTATTTCAGAAATTTATATTTACAACAAATATAATAAAGTTTATTCAAGTAAAAAATAAATGTATTTATCGTCAATTTAATTCAATTCCTAAAACTGTTTGAATTTATTTGCATAAAAATGATGAGATTTTGTGTAAAAGTGAGTTAAAATGATGTATTAATATAAAGTGAGAAATTGTTAATGTGATGAATAAGAGCAATAAGAGCAGAGTCTGACACAAATAACTGTTGGAATAAGTGAAGTCGAAATAACAATATTAATAGAAATTAAAGGAAAGCAGAGAATATTCGCTGCACTGAACGGAATAGAGTATAGAAAGTATTAATACCGTATATACGAGAGTAGAGACGACTACGACTGCAAAATAGATCAAATGGTTTCCTATTTTGCTTCTTAAAGCAGCACTTCTTCAGTATTGCATTCTCTTGGATGCGAATCAATAAGCGATTTGTGTTATACAATATATGTTATATATATACTGTATGTCTATTAAGTTGACTGCAAATAGAACACGACTTCAGTTTTGTTTGATTACATAATACTGAATACCGCGAACTCAGGAAATATTTTACGACAAACTATTATCAAAACAGAGAACAACTAAATAATATCGTACTATAAGTTAGTGCCACTAATGCTAATCCATTATCAAAACTAAACGTTTAGACTTGTTTCTACATCTCTAAACATTAAACTTACAGTAAGTAAAGTCAATGTCTATTGTCTGGAAAAGTCTCTTTCAATTAGTCCAATAAAATAAAAGACAATTTGTTTGGAAGTAATTCGCGTTAAACCAATTATTTAGATTAAAATTAGATATTGCGGATACAGTGAGTTTAGTGCAGATTATTCTCGTTATTACTCATAAGTTTTCTCAATCCAATCCAATTTATATTTGTATTTATTTAATTAATTGTAGGTTTGCATCAAAATAATTGATAATTCTTTTGATTTAACGATAGGTTGGGAAACATACAAATTGTTTGATTTGGTTTAAAGTAATGTTTTTGTTTCCAAATACAAACCAAATCATCTATACCTACCTATGATACCTATCCCTCATCTAAACATCTCAATTAAATACTTGAATTAAGAGTTCGGAAATGTTCACAAATATAAAGCGAGTCTTCAGACTATTTTTAAATGACACACATTTACTGATTGAGAATAAATGCGAATTATTTCAAATATAAATAAACTTTTGATAAACTTATTCTAAACACAAATTGTCAAAATAATCTGTAAATCAATTTAACTAACAATTCGTTTATTTAATTTATAAAATAGTCATTTCATAGTATAATAAAAGCATTAAATATTGTACTTTCAGACAAATTGTTTGTTTTTGCTATAAGTTTTCAATCGATTGATTTTGTTAATTGAAAATTAAAATTTCAAGACTTGTTAGAAGTGTTGTAACTTAAGAGCGATATAACTTATATAACTTATATCATATAAGCGATGCATAAAACTTTGAGCAGTCGTTAACAATAAGTGCCAAAAGTTGTCGCTTTAATGATCTCTTTCAGTATTAGAACGACTTTTTCATTATTTATTTATAACACAATCTTTCAAACACTTGTGGATTCATTAGACTAAGTGATGAGAAATTGAAAACTCTTTCAAAATATAACTTAATTACAAATAAATGAATTCAATATTAATTTAATAATAATTGTATTAAAATTTATTTATTGAGAATTTATGTCAAAACAACTAATAATATAATAAATTGATTTCTAAGTCATTTCACATGATTTGCATTTGATATCAAATTATGAAAAGTTATGAAAAGTGAGAAAATAATTGATTAGAATTGAAACGAATGCAGAAATTCAATGTAATTTTGATAACCTATTGTCAAAAACTAATTCAAAGTAAACTACATTCCGTATCCACCCATTCCGCCCATGCCTCCCATGCCACCCATGCCAGCAGCGCCTGCGCCCAAGTCTTTCTCATCTTTGGGCTGTTCGACAATAACCGTTTCGGCGGTAGTCAGGAGTGAAGCGACTCCGGCCGCGTCCATCAGCGCTGTCCGGACCACTTTGGTCGGGTCGATTATGCCGGCCTCTATCAGATTGCAGTATTGGTTCACTAAAGCATCGAAACCAAAGTTTACGTCTTTCGAGTCCATAATCTTTGAGACGACAATCGACGCGTCGAGACCTGCGTTGAGCGCTATCTGCATACACGGCATCTTCAGTGCCTTTCGCACCAAATCTATGCCTTTTTTGTACACATTTTGTTACTATTTATGTAATATTCGGTTATTCGATGCAATATTGCAATACATACCCACTTTCTGGTCGTCATTCTCTGGTTTAAGATCGTCCAGAGATGGAATAGTTCTCAAGAGAGCACATCCACCGCCGGGAACAATACCCTCCTCGACCGCAGCCCGGGTGGCATTGAGCGCATCGTTGACTCTATCCTTCTTTTCGTTGACCTCGACTTCACTCGAACCGCCGACTTTGAGGACAGCGACACCGCTCGCAAGTCTGGCCATCCTTTCGGCCAACTTTTCCTTTTCGTATTCGGAATTCGTTAAATCGATTTCATCTTTGATTTGATTGACTCTTCGGTCGACGTCTTCTTTCTTTCCCTTTCCCTAAAAGTGCAAAAATTTAATTAAAAATTTGGAAAACAATTGAAATAAAACAAACTTTGAGTAAAAGAGTGTCGTCTTTAGTAATGGCGATCTCCCCGACCTGACCCAAGTCGGACGCCTGAATGTCTTCGATCTTAACTAAGTTGGCGTCGTCTCCAAAGACAATACCTCCGGTCGAGATCGCCATATCATGAAGAGTGGCTTTCCTGTTGTCCCCAAATCCGGGCGCCTTCACAGCCGCCACTTGAAGACCGATTTTAAGTCTGTTCAGCACTAAAGTGGTCAGCGCTTCCCCGTCGACGTCTTCGGCTATGATGACAAGTGGTCTTCGCTGTTGGTTCGCGATTTCGAGCGCAGGTATTATGGATTGAGCGGAAGAGATCTTCTTCTCAGTGATGAGGAGCAGCGCGTCTTGGAATTCGACTTTTGCTCCTTTGGATGTGTTGATGAAATAGGGAGATATGTATCCCCTGTCGAACTTCATGCCTTCAATCACTTCCAACTCGTCGTGAAGAGTCTTCCCGTCTTTCACTGTAATAACGCCTTCCCTTCCGACCCGTTTCATAGCCGACGAAATCAATTCTCCGATAGCCTTATCGCCATTGGCAGAAATGGTGGCCACCTGTGCGATCTCCTCGGGTGTGGTCACAGGTTTGGACAACTCTTTCAACTTTTCGACGACTCTATCGACGGCTAACATAACTCCCTTTCGGGTTTCGATAGGGTTCGCGCCCTTCGATATCCTCTCAAAGCCCTCCTTAGCAATAGCTCGGGCGAGGACTGTGGCAGTGGTGGTGCCGTCGCCGGCCTCTTCATTGGTGTTGTTGGCCACGTCCTGAACCAGTTTTGCGCCGATGTTCTGGAACTTGTCCTTCAGTTCGATGGCTTTGGCAACAGTGACGCCGTCTTTAGTGATTTTAGGCGATCCCCACGACTGCTCCAAAATGACATTCCGTCCCTTCGGGCCCATTGTGACGGCCACTGCATCGGCGAGAATGTCGACTCCGGCCAACATCTGTGCCCTCACGTCTGCGCCGAACTTTATATCTTTGGCGTAATTCCGAATCTGATGTCTATTGACCGCCAATTGACGCGAAACTGATGTTCGCAATAAAGTTGATATTCTGTACATTTCGATGGGTTTCTGGTCTAAACATTCGGTTAAATCAGATTAAACTCAAATCCAATCAATTGTTTACTTAAAAACAAATTAACGTAAAAACACGTGTTTTTAAAGGCTTTAAATATTTGCATAATTTGATTGAAAATTAAATGCAATTAACTTTAACTTACATTTAGTTGTAATTAAATTAAAGTCAATTTAATTTCAGTTAATTTAATAAGTTTTCAGAGAATCACTGATTAAATGAATTTCTGAAAATGAGAATAAAATTTAAACCAAAAAATAGGTTTGAATGCAGACTATGAGGGACTGAAAGTGAACTAATGCTCTAATGCTTTGATGAATGAAAGCACTCAATACTACACTACTATAGACTTCAATACCGGCTTATGTAATGTCACCGAAACATGGATTAAATAATTTTTACCTTTAAATCTCAAAATTAGACTTAAAATCTTATTTAGTTTTAATTAATTAAATTTATATTAAAATTGTTTATGTTGAGATTTTAAAATATTTTAAAATAAAAACTAAATTAAAATAACTAATTAATTAGAATTAACAAGCACAGATTTGGGGCCACCTTCGAGAAGGTTCGTTTGGGCACAGATACGACAATTTTCTCCCCATTTGTTGAGGGCTTTAATGCGATGCAAAGCACATGGCTTTCAGTGCAGACAGTATTGCCCTTCAGTTCAGTTCATTCAGTGTTTGCTTTTGAACGCTTCGCTCGACTTTCACTCCATTTTCGGTCATTTATTCGAGACTTTAGTTAAGTTTCAATTAAATCAATTGAAGAAATGGTAATAAATATTGAATTGAATTGAAGAGACAATAAGTGTTTAAATATCTAAATAACGAATTGATTGCAATTGTTGTTTACAGTCAGCGATCGCTCGCCGTTTGATTCCACTCTTCGATCGGGTGTTAGTCGAGAGGTTTGTGGCGGAAACGAAGACTAAGGGCGGGATTATGATCCCCGAGAAGGCGTTGGGTAAAGTGCAGTCGGGAACGGTGGTGGCCGTCGGCCCGGGCGGGCGCAACGAGAGGGGAGAGACTGTGCCGACGAGTGTCCAGACGGGGGATAAAGTGCTGTTACCTGAATATGGCGGCACTAAAGTCGAGATCGAAGACAAGGAGTACTTCCTCTTCAGAGACTCTGAGATATTGGGGAAGTGGCAGAACTGAAGTACTGAAGAACTGACTGATCGGCCATTGGCTCGATGTTAGAGATTAAGGAATTAATTTAGTTGTCATTACTTCTCATCAATCGATAGTCGCTTTCAAATCAATTCAAATCTTTAATCAATAAAATCATGTTTTGTTTGAATGTAGTCTTGATTTGTATCGAAATTATTTCAATTATTCGATAATTTTTGTAATCAAAATATAATAGTTTTTTAATTTAGTATTTTTTGAATAAATTTAATTAAAATTTGATTTCAATGTTTCACGAATTTAACCAGGGATTTCGACGAGGGGGTGCGGAATCAGCCTAAAATCACCCTGGCATCGAAAAATTTGAAAATCTCCACTGGTTGTGCGAGACATCATTCCCCTAGAAAATTTTTTTGGTTTATTTTTTTCCTTTTTGCTCCAGTTCCGGTTTAAATCCAGTCAACCTAGACTAAATTTAGCTGTATTTAAGCAAAATCCAGTTTAAATCCGGTTAAATTCTGTCAAATTAGCGTTTTGGGGCCATACCCTACCCAGACCTAACCAGACTTGGTCAGGTCAGGGGGGGGGGGGTCCAGCATGGGGTCAATAGCAAAATTTTCCTCAAAATCCTAGGGGGGGGGGTCCAGGGGGAGGTCAGTTAAAAATTTTAAAATTTTACATCAAAAATTAACCTATTACAAACGCTAATCCAATTAATTTATAATACAATAAAGTGATAGATTTAGTACTTTTAACAAGTTTAATTCAATAAAATCGTTAATTTCTAGTAAAGATGCATTCTTAGAAAATATTTCATTAATTCT
>JAQIYC010000979.1:0-10827 GCA_034699545.1 Porobelba spinosa | reverse complement strand
ATCTAATTAAGTTTTTATTAAGTTTAAAAATATATATTAATTTAAAAACAATTAAAACACAATTGTTTTAAGATTTAAAATATCTTATAATTTAAAAAGAATTAAATGCAGATTTCAGTTTAATGGAAAACTATTAAATTGGCAATAATTACCTAAAATAATCTTGGATCTTCTTGTTGCAAAGCTCAAATTAATTAATTTTTTCTTTTTAAAACAAAACTGAACTAAGTAAGATATTTCAAAATTACTTAGATTAAATTAATCAAGTAAATAAGCTTGGTTAACAATTGTAGTAATTTACTAATAGTAAGTCAAATGAGTGAATCGTAGCTTAATTTGCGATTAAATTCTTAAAATTCTTGTCAAACACACAATACAGTTGTGTCACAAAAATTTGTGTAAATATGAATAAAATCCCTGTTTTCGAAGGCATTTATTATTGAGGAAAACATGTGTTTTTGAAATTTAAATACATTTATGTTTTAAATGTTTTTATTGAAATTAATTTAATCATAATTTTAATCTCTGATCGCAATCGAAATGTCGACCGAATTGGTGCTAAAAGTGCATAGAATTCGGTTCTTTGTGGCAGAACTGACATCAATAAACAGTATGTCTTATAATGAAGACAACCATAAGTTGGCACTAATTCGGCGCCGAATTCGGAAATACAAAAGCGGCCAAACGGACACTCAGAGTGTGGTTGAGATCTGGAATATGCGATCGAAAGCGCCATTTGTCGAACAAACCATTTACGACAATCCCGACAATCCGGCGCTTTTGGAGGCATTGGTTTGGGCGCCGAAGGATCGGCTCTTCTCGTGTGGACTCAACGCTAATCTCAATGAATACGATTTGAAAGAGAGTCGCGTCAAGAGGTCGTATAGCGTAAGGTCGGGCGCCGTCTGGTGTATGGCTTTGGATGCGACCAAATCACTGATCGCTGTCGGCACTGAAGACTCGATTGTTTGCATTTATCGAATCGAAGAACAGTCCCTCGACTTCGTCAAAGTGATGGATCGCAACGACACTCGCATTCTGTGCCTCCAATGGCACCGACCGAACGACAACACATCTCCTCTCATAGTCAGCGGTTCCATTGACTTCATTAAGATCTGGAACTATCAAACCGGAAGATGTATCGATCAAATCAGAGTCGGCAACACAGGAGTCGTCGTCTGGTGTTTAGCAGTTCTCGAAGACTTCACTATAATTAGCGGCGATTCTAACGGCGCGACCAGTTTCTGGGACGGGAAGACATCGACTTTGATTACCTCCTACTGTAGCCATAAGGCGGACGTTCTGTGCGTTTGTGTCGATAGCGATGAGTCGACTGTTTATTCTTCAGGAGTCGATCCGATTATAGTTCAGTTCACCAAAACCCTCAAGAAATACAACTCTTGGGCCAATTCGACGACCCGTCGACTGCATACACACGACGTGAGAGCCCTGACGTGTGTCAAACCTAATTGGCTGATCAGCGGAGGGATTGACACATATTTGACGCAAAGCTGTTATCCGCCGAACCTTCAGTTAAGACATTTGTCTGACTTCTCATTGAAAGTAACGATAATTAAAGGTTTCGTTTGCTTTCAATTCGAGACTTTCGTTCAGATCTGGAAATTAGGCAAATCTGAAGACGACTTATTGCAAAGCGAGGAAAGCATAGAAATCCTTCCCCTTTCGGAATGCGCTACAAAGTTGGCGGATATTAAGTCCCGAAAACCTATAATTACGGCCTCTTTTAGTGAGAAATGGATCGCTTATGCAAACTATGATAACATTAAAATCAAGACTTGGTCTGAGAATAGTGTCGAAAAAGTGCCGCTTCTGTACGAACCCATCATTAACGGCAATCAATTGACTTTTTGTGGTCAAGACTTCCTGGCCATCAGTTCTGGAACTACTCTTAATGTTTTAAAGTTAGACGTCTTAGGGGTTATACTTCAGACTCGCATTGATTTTGAGGACAGGATATATAGGATGAGCGGTTCGGACAGGTTTTTGGCCATTTGTACGACTGATCTGAAGAGACTGATCACAGTTTACAGTACAGACAACTGGACTCCGATTTCAAGTTTTCCGAATAATCTATTGCCGACTACTTTCCAAATAAACCCATTGAGCGCCGACGGAGACCTTTGGATCGCTTACTCTAATCATAAACTTCTTAATTATAACATTAAAAACAGTCAAATCGTTAAATCGCTTCAAATTCAAGACTGCATTCCCTCTCAAATATATCAAAGTATAGACGAGTTTTGGTCTATAAAACAAATGGCTTTCGCGACAAATGCCGTTCTGTTGAGTGACGACAACACTCTTTACAAATTGGATACAAATAGTTATAAAATGAATAAATGCGATAAATATCGACATATAATCAGATTAGGAAATGTCAACAATTCGAATGAAATCGTTATAACAGAACTGACGCCTGAAATGATTTTCTCGCTTTTGCCGCAATCTTTGGCCAAAAAGAGATTCGGGACTTAAGGACATTCTTCGCTCAACTTTTCATTTATAGTCTAATCATTCAATAAATGCTATTGTTTTGGGAAATATTTTTATTTGTTTGAAATTATTTTCTATATTTATTCAAATTATTATAACTTATATTTACCAGAATTTCAATAATAATTAACAAATAGATAATTCAAATCACTTTTAGTTGACTAGTGCTTAGATTCTAAAAATTGGAGAATTGTTTAACAACTGACTTATTCGTTGCAATAGTTGCAAAATCTGAATAATAGTCACACTATTCACCTGATCGTCCAAACGGAAGGCCTTAAGAACTCTGAGTTTAGACATTTGGACATAATTTCTCTCATTTGAGCTAATCCTAAATGAGTTGAAGAATGTCAAGACATAGAGCGCTGGAATCATCTGTTGGTTGTTAATCAACTCTCTCAGCTGTTCCAACAAAAGACTGAAGACGGGGTCGATATCAATGGCAAAATAGCAGCCATTTTCACGGATCAGATGACCGCATCTTTAATGCAAAACACTATTTATAAACAAATGTCAAAATTCTAATTAAATTCAAATACCGCTTAAAATCGAAGCAAATCTTCAAAACGAAAATCTGATTCAGCGCTGAATACATGAGTTCTTTCTGCAAATCGAGATTCAATTGACGCAAAATTGTGATAAAACTCATGAATTGGCGGACATTCGACTCTAAGCTGAGTCGCAATCGATTCAAAAATAAATAGTAATTCGTGTCAAAGGAATGGCTGGAAATGATTGAATCGAATTCAACGAAATTCAGACAAGTATTGAAAGAATCTTCGATTTCGACCTTCAAGTCGACGAATATCTGTTCGCTTTCCAAGTCTTCGTCATTGCTTTGGTTCGAATCGATATAACCATTCATTTTGTTCTTTCGCTCAATTTTTATACACAATTCGGGTTTCATTCCGATTCGAAGACACTTCTGGAATCGACACGATTTGCAGCACTTCCTCCGAGTGCTGTCATTAGTTATCTCACACTCGTTCTTCACGTCCGCACCAATACATGAGTAGAGGTTTTGGTTGTTATAGCATATGATGCGCCGGAAGAAGCCCTTACAGCCCTCGCACGTGAACGCACCGTAATGTCGACCACTGGACATGTCGTTGCAAACCAGACATTGCTTTTCGGCTTTCGATTCATTCAATCGAATTGTCGATTAAGTGAAGAAAATAATGAAAAGGTTTTCAGTTTTGGTTTAGTTCGGACTCTATTGGTTCACAAACTAATGATTGAAACTTACCCTCACTTTCACTGACCGATGAGTTATCTGCCATTAGTGCAGATGCGGTCACTTCTCAACAATACGACTTCTAATAGATCGGCACAAATGACCTAAACTTGAGTGAAGTCTCTCTTTGACTAACTTTCAGTCAAATCCATCCAAATTCAAATGGAAAGGCATTGGCACTCAATGCGCATGATTTCACTTCTGACTCATAGTCTAACCAATGATTGCATTGGCTTTCGCTTCAATGCATTCATACTTTGACTCAATTTATGTTTTCATTATTTACTAATCGTCTGATTGACTGAAGATTTAATGTTTATCTTATATAACGATTTAAACCGAATTTGAATTCAATTCAAATCCAAATGCGTCCACAATATGAGTAATGAGTCGAACGATTCAATTAAGAATAGCAGTGAATGTGGTTTAAAATGTAGTGAAATTGAGACAAAACCGATTGACTCGAAGAATCTTAAGTCGATTAACAAATGGATTAATAAAAGGATTTCATTGAATGTTGTTTTCGCGAAATTATATTCAATTTATTTAACTCTATATTTGTGTGTCTTTAACCCAATCAACGCATTCCTCAAACATTTGATTCCTTTAATTCACATCAAACTAATGGATAATTCAAATACTGGTCAGCCGTTCGACATCTCATTACTAATCAAACAGAGAGAACACCACAAGAAGTCGTTTGACATTATCTCCAAAGCCCTGAAGATTGACGAGAATATCGACGACAAGAATATTGGTTTGCATTTCGATTCGATTTTAATTAATATTTACTTTTTATCTCTATTTTCAAAATTAAACTTTAAATGCATTTTAGACTTAATTGCGATTTATTTAAAGCTCTAAACAAATGAATTATTTATTAGTTTTATATTTTAATTCTGAACTAAATTGCTTTTTAATAACAAATGGGTTTTAATTTTAATTCATTTAAGAGTATTTTGTTTTTAAATTAAATAAATGCTTTAAAAATGTTTTAATTTAAAAGTAAAATCTGTTTTTAGATTAAACATGTTTTTTGTCGTTTAATGTATTCAAAGCGTAGGCGTTATTAATGATAGGATTTTAAATGCAATTTATGTTTTGAATATTTGTTTTGATAACTTGTAAAACGAGTTATTTTTTGCTCGAATTGATTGCAATTATAGCTATAATTAAAAGTGAATTTTAAAGTCAATTTCAAACAGTTCTGAATTAGCTCTACGTTCACACAGATTGAGGTCAACGGCTCTCCAGTCGAGTCTTACAGTTGGCTTTGAGTTGAGTTCAGACAATACGGAATTAATGTCTTGACATCAGATTTGATGAAACTTTAATTCAATTGCAAATAGAGAAGAGCACAAACTGACACCAATCGAGCTATTCTGCGATATCTCTATTGCATTGTTTACATTAGACTCTCCTTTAATGCAAACCTTTAAACAAGAGAAGCCAACGAATTGGATACCCTTTGCTTAAGTTGGAACAAATACACAATTATAACAATAATTTGACAACTTTTGCCATTTTTCTAAATTTATAACAATTTACAGTAATATATCATTGCTTTTACTAATACTATAGTTAATGTTTAGAGTTTACAGAATATGTATGCATTGATTGAATTAAACTTATATTTGATTTTATCTTTTAATTGAAATAACTTAAAACTGAATGAATCGAATGAATCAATGAATAAGAATTGTTTTGCAGAACAAAAGCGAATTGTGATATCGATGTATTCAACCGGTATTCGCGAACTCGAAGAAGGCATTCAAATCGATTTGTCCGCCATTGACGGCGAAGAGGGAGAGCGCGCCCGAAGACTGCAGCAGAAGATGCAGAACAACCTGATTATGGTTTGCGACAGAAGAGAGAGATTGGGTTTGTTTTAGTCGATTGTTAACTAATTCCTTGCTTTTGCATCATTTGATTGCATGTCATGATTGGCATTAATAAAAGTGTAGAAAAGAATTGCATTTTTAGTGGAATTGAAAACTAAAGCGAAGACACATTGAGAATCAAAATAACTCTGAATTCAATTCATTTTAATTTGCATTTAATGACAATTTTCTACACTTTTATCAATGCATGTCGTGATAGAGCACTGCTTTCATAGATTGCATGTCAAGAATATACGGCCAGAGCTCGCATTTGCCCTTTTATAAGGAAGGAGACGACGAAGAAGATTGTAGAGAACCGGTAGCTGAGACTCGCGAGCCTTTAAATCCGACAATCAATAGACACAACACTTACTCTCTTTTAAAAATCTCTTCAAATGCTAAAACTCAGACAGTTTTGTCGAATCGACAAAATAAGACACAGGTTTCTAAGGGCACAGGTAGTAGTGCTTAGATTACGGCAAACATATCAATTCAAATGAATTGTTATTAAAGTTGTATTCATTCGAATTGACAAACAGTTTCATCGATTCGAGTTCCGATCGAACGAAACCCGGTTTTGACGCCAAAGAACCCAAAGCTAACGAAACCCCGAAATAACAGTTTAACGAAAAAAGTATCGAATATTATGCGCATCGCTTCCAACCAGAGCTCAACCACTAAGCCATTGCCCAAATCCGGATCAAACAATTCATTGAATCCAATATCTAAGTCACACCCAAACACTCCGACGAACACTCCAGTAAAGCCCTCTTCGTTGACTCCAAACACAATTTTGCCGAAACTGTCGGCAAATTTCAAAGGAGTCGACAAAAAGTTGGCGCAAAATATTTTGGACGAAATTTACGATCGAAGCGCTGGTATAAGCTTTGACAGCATTGCCGGTCAGGATGTGGCCAAACAGGCGCTCAACGAAATGGTTTCTAATTTAATGGTTTTCTGCATTTGTTTCGTTTAGTCCATTAATTCAAATGCTTTTCGATTAAAATTAGGTAATTCTTCCGACCATAAGACCCGAATTGTTTACTGGTCTTCGGGCCCCACCCAACGGCTTGTTATTGTTCGGTCCGCCCGGAAATGGAAAGACACTTCTGGTATGGGATCTGATATTCAATTTGAAGTGAAAAACATTTATTATTCATTTGATTAAATTTAGGCGAAAGCTGTCGCCACCGAATCAAAGGCCAATTTTTTGAATATAAGTGCTTCGAGTCTGACGTCGAAATGGTTAGGCGAGGGCGAGAAACTGGTCAGAGCTCTGTTCGCAGTCGCCCGAGAAATACAGCCGACTATTATTTTTATTGGTATTTATATTGAATACTATTTAAGTGTTTGAAAAGTTTGAAAATGTATTTATCAATACTTTAATTGCAGACGAAGTCGACTCGTTGTTGAGCGAACGCCGGGAGAACGAACACGAGGCCAGTCGGCGCCTCAAGACTGAGTTCTTCATTGAGTTCGACGGCGTATGTGATAAGCTTTGAGTTAGGGTTGGGTTTAATGATTGAAACAATTGTTTATTTTACTAACAGTTGCACTCGAAGAGCGATGAAAGGGTTTTAGTGATGGGCGCAACCAACAGACCCCAGGAACTGGATGACGCGGCCCTCAGGTGCGCTCAGATATTAGTTATTAAGTTTGAGTTAAATATGATTTTCGGTTAATTCAGACGATTTTCGAAACGAATTTACATAACTCTTCCCAATCACGAGACGCGAATCACTCTTTTGGAGAAACTAATGTTCAAACAAAACAATCCGTTGTCTCGAAAAGACTTGGAAGTGTTGGCCGCACAGACTGAGGGCTATAGCGGCAGTGATTTGACTGCTTTGGCCAAAGACGCAGCGCTCGGCCCGATTCGGGAGATGGAGATCGAACAGGTGAAGCACTGCAACCCAAGCAGAATGCGTGCCATCAATATTAGGGACTTTAAAGAGTCACTCAAAAAGATTAGGAAGAGTGTGGCCAACAGTGCGTTAGAACAGTACGAAAAGTGGAACCAAGAATTCGGTGATCTCTCGCTGTGATGTCATTATACAAATGTCTTAATATTTATCTTCAGATTCACTGTATTTACTGTTTTACGAATTGCCGTTAAATTGAGTTTTTATTATTATTACTGTTATTAGAGATACGAATAATTTGTGAACTAATTCGCTGTTAATTCAATAATACATTTATGAATAAACTTAAGAATTATTAGAATTTAAAAACTTTTTATTATTAGATTCGAAGAAAAACTAAAATATCCTAACATTAGATCAAAGATTGTTTATATGTTTAGAACAGCCTTTTCATCCAAACGGTCTTTGTAGGGCTCGATCACTGGATCGACTTCCTGTGCAATGAACTCCAGCACCTGATTGGGTGCTCTGCCGATGAAGGTCTTCGGGTCCATCAAAGAGTCGATTTGGTCTTTGATTGGCGCAAAGTATGGCTCGTTTTTGATGCGATCGATCAAATCGTTGTTCTTTCCGTATCTCTTCACCTGTTCTGCCGCCTCGTGCGAGAGCACCCGTATCTTCTCGTGACAGGTCTGCCGATTGCCACCGCTTTGAACCATTGCTACGATTATATTCTCAGTCGCCATAAACGGCAGTTCCTTTCGATTCAAATCAATTAAACAATTTGTAATCAATCGAATCAATCGAATACCTCTCGAATATGTTTGTTAATAATCGCCGGATAGACGACTATCCCTTCGCATATGTTTTGCAAAGTGTTTAACACAATATCTGTTTAATTGAATTAGAATTTAGTGATAAAATCAATTCAATTATCCAAAACGAGTCGTACCGGCCGTAAGGAAGGCCTCGGGAAGGGATATGCGTCGGTTCGCGCTGTCGTCTAAAGTCCTTTCGAGCCATTGAGTTGAGGCTGTGTTGAGAGCGTCGGTGACGAGAGTCATGAGATGTCTGGCCAGTGAACAGCACCGTTCGCTTCGCATTGGGTTGCGTTTGTACGGCATAGCAGACGAACCGATTTGTGTGCTTTCGAACGGCTCTTCGATTTCCTTCCTATTGGCCAATAGTCTAATATCAGTACATATTTTGTGGACTCCAGCGCCCAATAGCGAGAGTGAGAGCAGGACTTCTGCGTCAACTAAACGCGAATACGTCTGACCCGTAACGGCATAGCCTTTCTTGAATCCGGCCATTTCGGTCACCAATTGATCCAAATCTTTCACCTTTTGTTCGTCGCCGTTGAAGATCTGCAAAAACGAGGCCTGAGTTCCAGTCGTTCCCTTACAGCCCCGGAAGGCCAGGTTATCCCTCGCTTTCTCCATATTTCTCAATGCAATCAATAAGTCGTATATCCAAAGAGTGGCGCGTTTTCCGACGGTTACCATCTGTGCCGGTTGCTGAGCACCGGAGGGTTGGGATTGCAGTCGTAGACATAAATAAGGTTTTGAAGTCATTCTAAGAGTTAGTTCTAAACACTTACGAAATGAGTGAATCCAAGAGTCGGTAAATAATTATATTGTTTCGCAAACTTCGAGAGTCTGTGAACGCATCGAACGATTTTCGGGAGAAGTATATCGAATGCGTCTCTCATTAGAATCAGATCCGTATTGTCGCCGACGAAGCAAGAGGTGGCGCCCAAGTGGATGATCTTCGCGGCCTTCGGGCACCGACTGGCGAACTCACTGATGTGGGCCATCACGTCGTGGCGCGTCTTCTTCTCCTCTTCGGCGACGAACTCGAAGTCGATTTTATCGAAATTCTGTTCCATTTCCTCGATTTGTTCGTCCGTTATCTCAATCCCCAACTGCTTCTCAGCCTTTGCCAGAAATATCCATAACTTCCTCCACATCGAGAACTTCTTAAAGTCACTGAAATTCAAATTCATTTCTTCGGAAGCATATCGTGAGGACAGCGGCGACTGATATCGGGTTTGACTCATCTCTTCAATCGATTCGTTCAATGGATTAATCGTATAATTAGTCGAAAAAGTTGTCATTAAATGCGAAACCATTTCCTGACAAACGATTCAATGAAATGAAATAAAAATGATTTTTAAATAATTAGAAAATTGAATAAATTTGACGAATATTGACGACTATTGACGACAACTATCGCTAACTTATCGTTATTTCTCTCAAAACTGCTTATCATTTGATTTACAACTCAAGGCCTCAAACAAACACTCAATTCAAACAATTTCTTACTTTTAATTAAACAAACGCTTAATTGAGTTGATATGAGATCTAATCGTTAACTAAACTAATAAAAAGTTATTTAAATCTTATATATTCTGTAAAATACTTTGTTTTTATAATTTGCAAACAATTCATATGAGCGCCAAATATAAGGGACCGAACATTCAATTCGGTTATTCTTAACTTATTTATGGCTAATATTATATCAGAATATTTTTACCAAGTTAATATTTCAAGATTGTATTTTTAATAAATTATTCTTAATGTCCTTCACTATTAGCATTACTTGCATTTATATTTATAACGTTATTATAAAATTACTCTTAGCCAGGGATGTTGACAGAGCTTGCAAGTTAGGTGATTAGGAGTGGGTGGGGGGGGGGGGATGGGTTGACTTGAAAAACTTTGGCAAAATCCAAAGCGTCATATCCAGTGATGGCCAGGGTCACTTTTTTCTCTTTTAAAAAACAACATTATTTGTTTTATTTAGTTTGTTATGAAAATATTTACTACTGTAGAAGGGTTATTCAAAAAAATTATTTAATTTTTATTCAACTTTTCAGACCATTAATCGTCAGTCGCTAAAGTTCAAAATGTGAATCATTTAGTATTTATTTAACGCATACAAACGGCATATTTAAATGGCCTCAAATCCATTTTCAATACACCTTAGAGATACGCCTTTTGTATGTGTTAAGTGAATACTAAATAACTTGACGCATACTTTTTGAACTTTAGCGACTGACTACAATAGTTTTTGAACTTTTGTAGAAATCTAAATTAATAAACGTGTAAAGTTTGTTAAACAAAACTAAAATATTAATTTCAACTTCTGTATTGTATGTAATAGAAGTTATGAATAATTTTAAAGCTTTTAAACACGTAATTCAAAATCTTTCATAAGATTAAAAATAACGCAGAGATAAAGTGGCTTTAAGTGACATAAATCAGAGGCCGGCAATGACCAATAGTTCAAACATGTGAGTTAAGTTACTTAGCGTTTATTAAACACAAACAAAGGG
>JAQIYC010000978.1:0-10831 GCA_034699545.1 Porobelba spinosa | reverse complement strand
TAAATAAATTATCTTTTATTAAATGGAAAAGTTTTTTAAATACATTTTATTAAACAATTATTTATATTCTATTGCAAGTAATTAATTGATTTAATCGTTTGTCTGAAAAATTCGGATATTTTACAAAATCAATAATTATTTTTTAACAACAATTGTTTTAACATAGTATTCAATAATTAAGTATTTAATCTCAAATATAGTTTAACTGCTTTTTTAAATCCAATTATTTAATGGATTTTGGATTTTTAGGATTTATTTTTTAGGATTCGTATTTAAAACTGAAATTTGTCTTAAGTTTTAATTAATAAAAAATAAAATGAGATTTTTATAACAAAATGAATCGAAAAGATTAAATGATGTGATTGTTATCAATCGACTTCGTCTTCATCGCAATTATTGCTGTAAAGTCTGATTAGATTTAGTAAATCGTAGAAAAATGCGGACCTAATTGCGGCGGAAGACCGCACTTCTCGCTCTCTTTGTACCCAATCCTGTGTTTCGTCGACTTCGATGAGCTCTGACACGAAAACGCGAATTTAAGATCACTTAACATCTCTTCACATATAGTGTCCTAAACAGGGTTTGCAATCAGACAATCAGTTTATTAATACAGTTATATGATATGTTAAACGAATTAATTATAATCAACAAATAATCAATAATAACCTGGTCAATTGTAAAATTTCTCGCTTTCCACATAAACTCCAAAACTAAATTTTAGAAAATTAAATATAATTAATATAATCTAAATTATCTTTAAAATATTAAAAATATCTTTTTTAAATTGCATTCAGAGATGTGGGTGGATTTCGAATTTGGGGGTATTATGGGTGGGATTGACTTGAGAATTTTTGTCTAAATGTTGGGTTGGCAAAAATGTAGATCTAATTCACACTCTTTCAGAATTGAAGTTAAACCGGATTTAGCTCATATTTAAGCAAAAATTGTAACAATTAGTCTGCGGCACATGAAAGAAGGGGTCTTATCAACTTATCAACAAGACTCATTTTTATTCAATGCAATTAAAATTGGTTTTTAGACTAATAGTAATTTACAATTTCTAAATAATTGTTATTAATTAATTTGATATCGGAAATGAAATTTAATTTTAAAAAATATACTGTTTATAGGTTTAAAAGTTAGAAAACCAAATGAAGCAATTACATTTTCTCTTTAGCATATTTAATTATTAAATCATTTGTTTGATATTTTATTGATTCGTAAGTTACAGATAAAAATATGTAATTGAAAAAAGTAATTTCGATCAAGGTCTTACTTGCGACAAATAGCGAGAAAGAGAGGCCTCCGAGTAATACCTAATTAATGAAATGTAGTTTTAATTATCGGTTAATTAATTACAAAATCAAAACATTAATAAAAATAATAGTCAATTAAAATGAGCATGTTCAATGTTCAATGTTTATAGTTGACAATTCATACCACAAACACTCCGCCCACGTTATCAATCTTGAGAGGCGTGACAGAGCCGGATCCCTTTTTCTGGTCATCCATGCACTGCCCGCCGCCCTTCTTCTGCTTCCACCATCGCTCCTTCAGGATCAGAAGGGCTCCGCTCTCTTGCAGCTGAAGGATTGCCTGAGATAGTGGTGTTCGGAAGGGAGAGTCTGTGCCATAACATCAATACCAAACAAGTATTCAATTAATTGCTTGAATTGAATGCAAATGTTTATCTAATGCCTGTCCACACCTTTACTCGTAGCGATTCCATAGCCTTTACTGTCGAGAAGTCCACCGATTTGTGTTAAATTGCAATTCCTCTCAACCGTATACTCAATGGAAGCGCTTTCCCTATAATTGAGCCAAACGTTAATTAAAAGCAAACAAAAGTCAAATGTAAAGCCAAATACATAAGAAAACTGTATTTCCCGTCCCCTCTCTCGACGGCTTTCTTGCCCTCGGCGTTGGAAGGCATGAGAACGCCTTCGGTAGAGGACATGAATTTCCACATTCGCTTATATGTCGTTATATTTGATTCGGAAAAGAATGAGGCGGTAGAGCCCGAGGCTAGACATCCGTATTTAATTCGGTCCTAATTTCAACAAATTTTAAAATTTTTACTTAACACAAAATACTCAATAAACCGCACCTGAGATGCGAGTCCCTCCGCGTTCTCAATCGGGTAAACAATCTTCTCGACAGTTAGAAATGCGGCCAAATTGGCGGTATAGCTGGCGATCATTATTAGTGTAAAGAAGTACCAAATGCCGGCTATAGTTCGCGTTGACATCGCTTTCGGCGCTAAGTCACTGCCCTTTGGGTTTATATTTGAATTATAAGTTAATTGTTTTATATTTGTTTTGTTGTTTAATAAAACCAGCGATGTCGACCGAGGGGGGGGGGGGGGGATAAGCCCCACAAAATTAAAAAATTGGCCTCTATCCTCCCCAAGATTTTGAGGAGCTGAGAGGACCCCCCCCCTTACAATTTTGCCGGCCGGCGATTTTTTTGATTTTTTTGCTAAATTTAACAAAATTTAGCTTAATTTGCTGTTAAATTCGGTTTAAATTTAGTTAATTTAATTTAAATCGAGTTTAAATCCAGTTAATTGCCTTAATTTAGTCTAAATCCAGTTTAAATCAATGAAAAAATAGGGTAAGTTTTTAGCCATACCCCTGCACATAACCCCCAAGGATTTTGAGCAAATTTTTAGAAGTCATACCCCCATACCCCCCCTCCCCCCAGGATTGATGGTCATCGACATCCCTGAATAAAACATAGAATCAATTAAAATTATTTTTAAAGAGTTTGAAGACTAATTCTATTTAACTAGCTTATCTGTTTCATTTACTATATTTAAAAATTTAATATTTATATATTTATTCCTATAAAATTTAATATACCATTTGAGTTAGCAAGCTAATATGCGAGTGTATACCTGTTGCATAAGAGAGCCAATTGTAAACCAAAAGCTATTTGAAAGACTGAAGCCGTTCTCCAGCACCTGATGGTCTTTCCTACAGGGGTGAGGGTTTTCCCATTCGTATGGCGACAGTCGGCCCACTATGAACAGCATAGACGACACTCCGACGTAAGCGCCGACCACATAGATCCAGACGACATTGGAGAAAGGTGAAAGGAACGAGAAGAGCGAGGTCACTTTTTTGGTAGGCTTTTTGAAGAGAATACTGATTCCGGTGTTCATAAACGGATGGGTGAAGTCGACGGCTTCTTCGCGTTTTGATGTAATGGTTAGGTCAGCCACTGCTATATCGGCTTCACCTCTGATTAGTTCTCCAATCATTCCTATGGTTGAGAAAGCATTCAATAAATGATATAACAATCAAATCGATAATTTGCATCAGCCCTACCATTCCAGGTGCCGTTAGCATCTGGTCTTCCATAACCGGAGTCTTTTACTAACCGGAATTCATACTTAAAATGCAATAATTTCGATAATTCCTGAACCAAATCAATAGCGTAACCTTCAAACTGGTCATTGCCGGAGCGTTTGAATGACGACTCCTTAACCATAGTGTACGGGTCGTTGAGGACAGTCGTTATGACTAGAGTTCGGTTTTGAAGAGTGAGTGACGCGTAATGATTGATCCACTGTTTGCTTATATTTAAACTATTTTCTAATTTACTGTCTTCTGACCAAATGCCGATCTGAAAGGCATTACAAAATTTAATTAAGTCTTTTGGAAAATACATAAAAATCATTTAACTTGCTTAAACATTTTACCAGATAATTTTTTATATATCCAATTTATCAATCAAATTACAAAAATTTTATTACAAGCTAACTATACTATAAATACAGATAACGTTTGTTAGCCAATGGGAGAAGTCTTTGATTTACAGCAACCCTTTTGACATACAGTAAATGTTTAGTTTTAACTTTTTTTTCTATGATTTAGTCAAATATCGGATTTCTTTTTAAAAATTGCGGGGTGGTAATTGTTTAGAAATTTTTATTGTATTTTATGGATGTTTCAAGCTAAATTAAATTGAAACAGTTTTAGTCTGAAATTCTCTATTTTTAGTTTTCCTTTACCTAGAACCCATTTTTATTTTAATCCTTACAATGTTACCCCATCTAACCCTCTCCTGACTTGATCAAGGAGATTGTATAATATTTACTAAAAATAATATATAAATCAAAACATATTAAATCAAATTAATTATAAATAAAATAAGTCGTCCTAGGTAATATATAATTTGATTATACACAGAATAAAATTATATTTTGTTTGATAAAGTTAAAACTTTTGAATTTGTCGTTAAATCCAGTTAAGTCAGATAGTTAAGTTTAGTTTTACTTATACCTTATACGGTTTTAAGATAACGTTATTTCGCCTTGAACAAAAAAAGCCTAATGACTCAGCCAAGCATAATAACCTAGCTTTGATCTATTAATGACTGTTTCTATAGAAAAACAAAAAATCTACACTTGAGAACAAAAAGCTAATTAAAATATTTCTAATCTCTCGTTCTTTTAATTTAACGCTCAGACAAAGTAATAAATATTTTTTAGTTTTTTTAACATTAATTAAAGCAAAAACGGCTTACTTTTTGCAAACCTTCCGAATCAATGGTCATCACATCGAGAGTAACACTGGATCTGAAGCCCGACTGATCGAAGCCCACGAGACCTGTTATGCCTCGAAATGTAATCTGAGACAAATTTAGAAAATTGCTTTATATTACTCAATCACAAACTATTATATTAATACAAATGTGGTAATTAAATATATACTAAAAATGTCCATGATAAATACAATGTTATCACTATTTAACAACTTTTTTTAATTTAAAACATTTAAGATAATTGTATCTTGGTAAATTCAAATTATTTATTAGTGATATATATATAATAATTTATTTCTAAATAGTGTTAACATTTATTATTTATAAATTTAATAATAATAACTATCCAAGAAAATCTTTGTAAATTTTATCTGCTTAAAACTAATTAATAATTAATTAATAATTTTAATCCAAATTAAGCCTCTTTAACTTGATCAAATTTTGCTTTATTAAATAACTTATATTCAGTTGGAATTTAGAATACAATGTAAGCATTAGCCCAAAATCAACAATTAATTATAAACTAGTAATTAATTGTAAAGTTTAATAATTACAGGTCTCATATAATTGATTAGAGAACTGCCCTTTTCCCAGGGGGTGCCCGACTCGCATGATATTGACTGGATCTCCACAGTTTGGCTTTGATCCAAGTCTTGGATAGCAGTGGCCAACAGCTTCACTCCGTCGTAGATGAGCGCCGATTCGGTCTATATATCGAATCGAAATATAAATATTTATACAAAAAATATCAAAATTTGTTTTCCATTTTGGGCCAATTGAGTGTGATTTAGGTGAATCCATACCGTAATACCTTCCGGCGCTCTCCTATTCCTGACCCCTAATCTGGACGACAATAGCGTCCATTCATCCAAAAGACTCTGTAATTCAAGGCTTGAAGAGTCAACGACACGAAATGATGAGATTTTTGTCTTTCCGTGTCTGAAGTCCTCCAAATCGATTGTATGCAAGTCCTGGAATAAATTAAGTACACAATTGCTGTACTCGACTCTATCATAAAGTCTATATAAAAAGTAGTAAAGTAGCATGTTCACTTTTCAATTGACTTAATCAGACATAAAAGTGGTTCAGATTATTAGACAATGGCTGCAATCTAGAGCTCTAAAGACTAAAAGAAAATTTTGATTCAATATATTCTTGTCTATAGTTTACGATATATTTTTCTGCTCTTTCTTTTCAGGAATTCCTGAATAGATTAGAAATAATAGAAAAGCGAACTATAAGTGAACTAAACATTTGAAAAGAAAATATTATTAAAAAAAAGAGAATAAGTCTATTGTGATTGAAAACATGTCTGAAAAATAAAAATAAAATATATATTTGTTGTCTATCTCATTTTTGCCTGAATAATGCGTACAAATAGAGTTGCATTACATCATTTTGCGCTTTTATTGTTAAATTTTTATTTTCGCTCTTTTTTCAGTCAAATTTCAAAAAAAAGTTTAGTTGAAAAACATGACTTAAATTTTCTATTAGAGAGAAAAAGCTAAAAAATCAATATTAGACTCAATGCAAGAGTTAACTCGACTTTTGTTTTTAGAATTTAAATTAAAGATTGAAATAAATGCTGAGAAAAAAAATAAGAATTTTTCAATTCGAGCATTGCTAAGATTTCAGTGTAAAAGTTAACAGTCGTATTTGAATTGGAATGAGAAAATTGGAATTTAATTAAATTAAATTTTAATAAGCAAGGTTAGATTGCGATTAATTAGTTGAGTATTAGATATTTGCATTACCAGTAATGTAATCAAATAGCTGTGCATTTCAGTCATGAGTCCGACCTGTTGTGCCTTTAGATTAATGAGAATAACATTGTTTGAGAAAAACTAAATATAAATTAAATTCTTGCGGCGATTGAGAGACGAAAAGATTAAAAGAAGAAAAGATTTATTACTTGTTTGAGAACATTATACATGTTTTCCTTTTTGACGTCTAAGACAATATTGAACTCAAACTCGCGTTTAATGGTCCAGAAGGTGTCGCGATATGGTATACCCGGCTCAAATTGATATAATTTAATCTTCCAGTTCCTGAGCTGCGCTTCTTTGAAGAAGTCCTGGAGTCGAACGATTCCTATTTAAATAATCATCGAATGAATGAATAAAATTCAATTCAATTTGTGTTTTCCAATGCATTGAGTGTTTTGTTTTCCACAACTGCTTTCAGTTCATTGTTTTGTGTTTTGTTTGTTCTTTTCATTTCAATTAATGGCTGAACAGATAAAACAATTTTGTTTCGAATTTACGGCCTTTGAAATCAGTTACGGAATGATAATAACTGTTAATACAGAGGTTTTGGGCAAAACATTGAAAATTAATGCCATTCTAACTAAAGTTTCACATATTGTGTAATGTATTAAAAGCTTCGCGAATATAAGCATCCACATGAATTTTTAATGAAGCGAACTGCCAGTGCATACTCTATATCTATACTGGCATCACATCCACTAACTTAGTATATATTGTAGGCTATTGTGTGGTATTGTATGCCTAACTCTATACATTTGCTACATTAGAGCGCAACCTAAAAGCCAGGTTCAGATTCTCGCTTCATCTCCGGAATAATAAAAGTGATTCTCTTAACTCTGTCTGCATTCAGGCCTACAGTCTCTATGCAGTCTCTATACAGTCTCTCTACAGTCTCTCTACAGTCTCTATACACGCTTTTTATATTCTATTATTACTCTATCATAACTACCGATGAAAACCTGAGGCATATATCGTAGGCATAGAAAGCATTGAAATATGAAAATCGCTATTCGTTTTGAACTCTAACTTCTCGTTTGACTTAAGCAATGATTTAAGTCGAAAGCGAGAATTGATCCGAACATCTATGAGATCGGTTCAGAGACATAGTTCGGGCTTTAGTTTTGGAGATAAAAACAAAAATCACTTTTTTATTCAAAGTTTTAAGAATGAAAGAAAATGATAACAAAAAACATTAAAATTTATATAAAATAGATTTCATAAATATTTCAGTTTATATTAAAAAATAGAGAATTTCTTTATATTAGGCAAAAAATATTGGATTTTTTAAATTTAAATCTCTTTTTGAAAAACTTTATTAAAATCTGATTTAAACGAGTAGTAAGTCGTAAGTCATAAGTCAAACCTTCATTGTCTTCATACAAAATGACGAATTTATTCCAATTCCAGGCCTTCACGAGATCGACGTAAGCCTTGGCCAGAACCGACGGCCGCGGATACAGATTGATCGAGAGGCCGTCCTTCAGGACCTGGAAGTCCCAACGGGTGACCACATGAGGTATGTCCATCGCATCACAGATTGATTGCACGTGTCTTGAAATGGATCCCTCGATTGGGTCGAAGATAGCAACGACTCCACTGCGGAGGAGACCGCAGACTGTTGTGACAAAAATGCGCTTTTGATTAATTGCTTTATATTCAGTGTTCGCACAAAAACGAGAAAACGGCTAAACATTAATAAAAGTAATTTTCTGAATGAACTGAAAATATGTCACTTCTCTTCAAACACCGCTTTTCTTACTGTCAGAATAGGCCCCAAAACTGTTACACTTTTTTCTATACGAGTTTGCAATCACTTTTTTATGTGTTTAATATATATTTTTCGGTTATTCTCTTTAAACAAATTATTTTCTCAGTTTTACTAATATTATGCAATTTATTTAAATAAAGCTAAAATTAAATATTTGCTTGTATAATTAATTATTTAAATGTTAAATAAACAACAAATACGGCGACTGGTAATGGATTTCTATCACTAAATACCGCACTATATTATCAATGATAAATTATCAGTGTCACGTTTCTTTATTTGTTGAATTTAATTCCAAAAATTACATTATATTCGAAAATAAATTCCGTAAATAATTTATATTAAAACAGAACAGAAATACAAAAATAAAAGATAGAAAAAAGTGAATTAATGTAACATTCGGTCGAATGAAAAGCAGAAATACATTTCTATACGATTTTGTGCTTCATTTCAAATGTAATTAAGTTATAGTCCATAAGTCGCCGACAGTTATAGACAGTATAGACAAGTAATGATCGAATACGTGTGACAAACCTTTTTTATCGGCGTGAAAGCTGTCTTCCCGGCCGATCCGCTCGACCTCAGCCACCAGCGTCGACCTGGGCAGTATACTCGGGTCGGCATTGATGCGTTCGATCGCGAACCGAAACACCATTTCCTGTTCCTCCTCATCCTCGCCGAACAGACCGCCTGTCGATAGCGAACCCAATCAGACATTCATTTTTTACATCGATTTTAACATTTTGTGTACAAAAAACGAGTCATTAATTTTAACGTTAAATAAATAAATAAACATAATTAGATTCGGGATCGTTTAATATAAATGGAATATTTGAGCACAAATTTTCTTTCTATGCACTACTGGTCTCTCACTTTAACTCTATTTAATATATTCTTTAATTTTTATCTTCGTCTTTACAAATGTTCTCTACATTTGTGTATAAAATGTTTTAATCAATAAATTATACGAAATTAGTTAAAGTGATTAAGTTTTAGTTTATTAAAAAAACTATTTTCTTAAATGTTTAAATTTGCTCTGGATATTATGTTTGCTTAAAGTGTTTGCAATATATAAGAAATTTTAGTTTTTTCCTCTTTAATGATAACATGAATCTAATATAGTGTATAAAAGATGACATATAGTGTTGTAATTCTTATATCGAATAGAAATTTATATAAACATCGCGAAAGAAAAAATTTAAACCAATTTTAAGCATTTGCTGTTTGACTTTTACGCTGATTTCGAGTGAAAAAATCGATTTTTGTATTTATGAATCGAGTCAACAAATATATCGAGTGACAGACTAAGTGGTATACATTTTGTAACTAGGCTCATTTATTTTGTCGAATTATACAAATAAGTTTTACAAATATTTAATTTAATTTAATACTTATTTTAATTGTATTTTTTAAATTTCATTACTAGTTATGCGGTTGTTAATAACCTGTAGATTTTTATCTAAATTAAATTGTAAAATGTACTTTCTTGATTAGATAAATGCATTTGTTGAAAGTAGAAACTCAATTAAAGTTATTGTTTTTACTTTTTATATGAGATATTTTCAACAATAATAAAATATTTAAGATTAGAAAAGTTTTGTTCGGAATAAACTAGCACTTTTATAGTTGCGTAATCTCTATGTTGCCCTCTATCTAAGTGCTGTATTTATCTAATTGTACAAAATTGTTTGGAATTTCACAAACAACAAATTTTTACTCAAATTCACTTGCTCATTAATAATAACTTCCGAGAATAAGCTGTAATTAATTAAAAATTCATAGCATCATAAAAATCTAAATTCTTAATGTATAATTTAAAGTTTGCATTTAATTATCTAGTTAATTAAATAGAAAAAAGTTTAATGAATAAACATATCCAGCAAATTAGTACAATGTAATATATCACTCAATATTTTAATGGCTTTATATATTAGCGTAGAATTGGAATCGAGATATCAATTCACGAGCCGTCGAATGAATTTTTAGATCAGAATCTAAAATGAGTTAAAATACAGAATTTTGACGCAATTCTACGCATTGTTTACATTATTAACATTATTTTCATTTTTATTTCTCAATTATTGCTAAAACTATAATAAACGCCAACTATTAACACAACAACTGCTAAATCAATATTAATATTTTATCAAAAAGTAATTAGAAAAATAGATTAATGGTTTTTTTTTGCACGGATATTTATTTGTGCAAGCTCAGCTTGATTAATTGAGAATTTGTTGCAGTTTTTATTAAATTTTTAAAATTTTTGAAACATTTTTTGATCTAAGAATCTAATAATCAAATTCCGAGAATATCGAAAGACTCGACTCTTGGGATCATAACTAACGCATAAGTAATCTCAAAATAATAGCTGAAATTTAAGTTCAAAATTTCAATAAAAATGAAAAAATATATTAAAATCAATTTCGAATTACTCGCTCATTCAAGACATGATCTTGAAATCGATTTACGGCATTGACATAGCATTTAACCATTTCTAAGCAATCAAAAAATCATCCTATACAAATATTGATGTGCATGTTAATCAACAAATAAAAAATATATATATAACCAAAAAAGTTATATCGATAGCGAAATATATATTATTAAATTCAATAAAAGAAAACAATAAATAAATAAAACATTAGATATATATTAATATAGAAATTATATTAAATTACTGACCAATCCGTATGACATCGGGAAGTCCATAGTATTGGTAAATAATATTCCAAATGAGACTCAACAGCAA
>JAQIYC010000977.1:0-10832 GCA_034699545.1 Porobelba spinosa | reverse complement strand
CCCAGTTTTTGGGAATTTATGGAACTTATGGAACGTTCCATAGATTCCGGCAATTTATTTTTCGGGAGTGGGAATTGGTGAACCTTACATATAATACAGCAGTTGAAATTAATATTTTAGTTTTGTTTAACAAACTTTGTTAATTTAGATATCTAGATAGCTATCAAAAGTTCAACTATCGTTTAAAAATATAAATAAAAATTAAATAAACTTTTTGAATAACTCTTCTAAAGTATATATATAGTAAATATTTTCAAGATAAACTAAAATAAACAAAACAAATAATGTTGTTTAAAAAAAATTGACCCCGGCTATCGCTGATTATTATTAATTGATAATTCATTAATACTGTTAATTTAATAGTGTGCTCCCATTTGTAAAATTTGTAATTTTACAAAGAGCAATTTCCCATTTAAGTTATGTTGTTTAAATTGATTAATTTTATTTTTATAATATGAATAATCTAATTGTCGATATTTTAAAAATAGTTTTATACTTTAACCCCGAATCGGTTTTCGAGTTTTTAAATTTGCAAAAATCGAGTTCTGTAGAAAAAATAAGTCTCAAAAATTAATTTAACCGCCGGAACCCTCCTTTAATTGAATTTTAAATTTTTAAACACAATTAAAGTAAACTTATTTAAAGTTTTAAAAAATAGTCCGATTGGTGTCGAAACATTTTTTGTATTATTTATTAGTTACTTTTGTTGTAGCAGGGTTGGCCAAGGGGGGTCGGACCTCTAACCCCCCTCTTCTGAAAATTTTGGCTCTAACCCCCCTCTACTTTCGTCCGAAAATTCAAATTATCAAAATATAAAACAGAATTTTAAACTATAATTCTTTTCATATATACTAAATTAAATTTTATTTTAATGTAAAAATTCAAATTATACAAATAATTATTTTGTTGGCCAAGGGGGTACCTGGACCTAACCTCCTTCTGGAAATTTTGGCTCTAATCCCACTCTCATATTGTCCAAAATAGGATTTCCAGAAAATTTTTTCGTTATTTTGTAAAAATGGCGTTAATTTAACTAAACTAACGCTAAATCCGGTTTAAATCCAGTTAAATTAGCTTAATTTAGTTTAAATCAGGTTAAATCGGTTTCAATTGCGCTTTTCGGGAACAAAATTTTTGCGCGAATTTTGCTATTTTGTTGCAAAAATTTTGAGGTGACCTACTATTCTGGTTTTGGCAAAAAATTAGTCATTTACCTCTCTTCTCAACCCTGGTCTTTAAATACAGTATATAATACATCATAGTTATATTATGATTACAGTGTATATTGTAGGGATGTGCAAAATCCGTCAGGTCATGGGGTCAGAGAGGGGGGGCTTTAGGAGAGTAGGAAAATGGACGATTTTTTCAGATTTCTGTCTAGGACAGTGATCGCGAACCTAGGTATCTCTGGTAGCTCAAATGCCTAAAACTTTTTGCATTAAATAGCGTTCTTTCTGAACACTGATAGTTTAGAAAATAAGTTGTAAAAATATTAAAATTTACAATATTTTATTTTTTTAATACAAAAATTTTCTGATTTGATTTCAACTCAAAAATGGCCTCAAATTGAGTCTCAAATCGAACCAATAGTTCGGCGACTCTTCACACGATTTGCGATTCAATTGGGTTTCGGATTTGATTTCAACTCAAAAATGGCCTCAAATTGAGTCTCAAATCGAATCTATAGTTCGGCGACTCTTCACACGATTTGTTAATTTTTGGATTTGTTTTTTAACAATAATTATATAATTTGTTCACAAAATAATTGACAGAATTTACATTTAAATGATTTTACAACTTATTTAAAACTCAATTTATTGTTATCACAAACTCTGTTACTCAACATTCAAACAATGAGGTAACTTTATTTTCCTCCTAAAAGGGGGTTCGCTTTCTCTGGTCGAGGAAAATCTAGGGTAAGGTTTTTTTTAATCGTTATTTCGCCTAAAAATAATGAAAACTGAATTTCTCAATAACAGTAAACAATATTATGTTAGATAATGTAAGTTAACATTATTCTTAATTATTTATAAAATAAACTTTAAAATTCTTATTATTTTGTATACAATTTAACATTTTTATTATTTTGGAATTTTTATGCATAATTAAAATAACAAATTTAATATTTAAAAAGTTATATTTGAAAAAAAATTATAAATTAATAAAAATATATGAAATTTTGATTTAAAACACTTGATACAAAAAATATTTTAATTAAATCATTAATTCTCAATAAACAGTTGTAACAAAATAAAAGATAAGCAAGCAACATTATCTATGTTTACTTATTGTTTTTTGTTTAATCTAATTAGCGTTCGGCAAATTACATAAAATAAAATCTCAATGTAAAATTACAATTAAAATCACAAATTTTACAAAAGGGAAAAGCTAAATCTAATTAACTTAAGTTTATTTATTTATTTTGATGTTGCAGTACAAATGTTTACTAAATCTTTAATATATTTATCAAAAGCGTTTAAAATGAATTAACTTTTAGTTTTAAACTACTGTACCACCAGTCTTTAATTAAAGTAGCATGATCATTGATCAAAATATATACCGGTATTAGAAATTCCGAGAGAAATCAGATTAAAATTTTGCAAAACTTGAATATCTGAGCATTTTGTTGACGAAAACGCAATTAAAGCTGATTTAACTGAATTGTGTTTATTTAAAACATTATACAGTCGAGGTCCATTTCTGTCAACTCGGTCTGGCGAGCAAATTAGTTGACAGAACTGGAAAGTTGACAAAAGTGGACACTCTTTAGCATTATTTTATATACAAATGGTTTCATAACATGAGGGATAGAACTGGAAAGTTGACAGAACTGGAAGGGATAAAACTGGACCTCGACTGTATTTATTTCTAAAACAAATTAATGCGAAAATATGTGAATAACTGCCAATAAAACCAATATTTTGTTTGAATGCGAATACAGTTTTTGGTTAAAGAAAAGAATGTTTTTAAATGTTTTTAAATGACTTAAGGATTACAACAGTTTTTATGTATTTAAACGCTAATTAAATTAGATTTTCTGTTCAATCGGATAAACAACTAATGATTAAATATTAAACGAATTTATTGTTTGCTATATTGAGTCGAATGCTGTCGTCGTTTGCGCTTCAAATCCCAAACCTTCTGCTCTTCGAGTGGTTCGTCACTCGAGCTCTGCTTTACTTCGACTTTACTTTGACTCAAATTCTTATCAATTCTTTTAATTTTGTTTCGTTCGACGGCTTCGAGTGCTTCGACTTTCGACTCAACCTCTTCTGAGCTCTTGTCTCCTCCGCTATCACTCGAGAGGTTGGGATTAGTATCGATGAGTTTGGAAGCGTTGCGGAAGTGGTGGTCGACCCGAGCCGTGCGTTCCATCACTTCATTGTTTTGCAACTGCTTTCGCAAATCAACGAATTCCTGATCGAAGTTCGGCTTCTCTTTCACTGCTTTCATAGTGTTCTCCAATCGCTTTGCAATGCACTTGAGTTCGAAGTTTTCGGTTTTGGCTTTATTTCGATTCGACTCTAAAACACAGATTTCATCGTTTAGTGAATTCTTTTCGTTGAGAAACGATTCGAAATCTTTTGAATCGATTTTCAAATTTTCAACTTTTGCTTTCAATTCATTTCTAATTGCTTTGAGTTTTTCGATGCGTTTTCGACAATCGGTTGTTTCGCTTCGAACCGAACCGTCAAAACCGAACTCTTCGGCGAAACTGAAAGACTTGTCAACGAATGCATCGATTCTTTGCAATTGATTTGCCTTTAAGTCAATCTATTCTTACATTCAATTCAATCAAATGATTGTTTCGATTAAAAAGATATAAAAATAAATAAATAGAAAACAAACAAAAAGTTAGACTTAATTACAATTTTGTGTCGATTGTCGTCAGCCTTAGCCTCGAATGCAATGATTTGTTGGCAAAAGATGTCATTTTCGGTGCGAATGAGACTGAGTTCGAAGACTGGGTTCGGATTTGGTTTCGATTTAGACTCGAATTCGAGTTCCAGAGCCGCGAACCGACCCCTCAGTTGAGTCAACTCGCGCTCACTCTTCTCGACCTCCGCTCGCACTCAACGCACAAACAAAACACGATTTTCGGTTAAATTGAGTGAAAAGACTGCGAAAGCAACTAAACTCACATTCATTGACCAAATTCTGCTGTTCTTTGAATTTGTTTTCGTTTTCAATCAATTGTTCGAATATAGCGTTCAGTTCTTTAGACCCCATTCCGACCCCTTTGGCCGAAACCCGATTCGACTAATGGTTTCGACTTTCGGTCGCTTTTCGCGCAAATAAAGTTCAAAACTATTCGAAACTAACCGTAAATTTGGATTTAAACACAAATAAAGATTTAAATAAAAATTGATTGCATTTAAGCGACAATACGTCGAGAGTTGCGCCGATTGGCCGCCAATGCAGGCATTGATTGCAAATACGCTTTCGATTCGGTTTCGAAATTCGAATTAATTGTAATTTAGTTTGAATTCGAATCAAAGCAGAGCTTCAGAGTCTGCGCACAAACGCTCTATCGCTCTATCGCTCTATCGCTCTATACGTCTCTATACGTCTGGTCTGAATGTGAATCACATGTGAAAACAATTTGATTTTCAAAATATTTTCGCTTTCACTCAAACTTTAATTTAATTCAATTTGTATTTGATTTTAGTTTAAATATAATTAATTGTAATTAAGGTTTAATACAATGTTTAGAATACTTTGAAATTGAAAACTAATTGAATTACAAATGAATGCAAATCTCAAAAAAGTTAATTAAGAATAACAATAGTTTTGAACAATGAGTGACAAAACAGAGGAACCATTCGATCGATTGAACGAATTGTTGGACAAAAAGGAGTGTTTAGTCGACACCCGAACGGAAAGTGAATCGATTGGCGACAAAGAGTTGCAAAACGAGTGTCAGTACTATAGCTATGATTGGAGTAAAAGACCGAAACTTATCAACGAATCGGTGAAAGAGTTTGAGAATAAGTCGAATAACTATCTGAAAGGTTGCAAATGGTCTGCAGACGGCTCTTGCCTTATGACCAACAGTGAAGACCACTCCTTAAGACTTTATAATTTACCCCAAAATTTGTGTCAAAACCCAATTGTTTTGGACGAACAGATCGAACAAATAGTTAATTATTTCTCAATATTTTGCTTTATTTCGATTCATATGATATTGAATGAGACAAATGATGACTAATTAAAGGCGAATTTGAGTGCATTTATGTATTTAACTAAACAATTGATTCTTAGGTTAATTCAATTGTTTTTAATTATTATTTATGCAAATCATCTAATGTTTTGGTTTTTATTTCTAAACTATTTATTTAAAGTTTAATAAATAGTTTTAAAATCAAAACTACATTTAATTAATTATTATTTTAGGTTTAAAATGATATGAAACTAAGATCTGATGTCTTATTCGAATATTTAGACGAAATAATATTTTTTGAGTAATTATTAAATAAAAAAACTAATGATTTATACCTAACGACAGAATCCAGTTCTGAAGATAAGCGAAAGCGAAATAATATATGATTTTTGTTGGTTTCCGAAAATGAATTCGTGTGAAGCGAACACTTGTTTGTTAGTCATTCACTCTTTAGTGTCAGTCATAGAAAAGATTATTAAAACTGAATTTGATTTCGCAATAGACTGTTGAGCACAAGCAAAGACAATCCGATTCACTTGTGGGACGCCTATAACGGCCAACTGGTCTGCACTTATAGGGCATACAATTATGCGGATGAAGTGATTTCTGCTAAATGTCTTGCTTTTAGTCCCGACGGAACCAAAATATATTCCGGGTTTGAGAAATGGATTCGTATTTTTGACACCTCTTCTCCCGGAAGGGTTTGTCAATCGAAACCGACTTATGGTATGTTTTGGTTAATAATGTTCCATAGATTGGATAATATGTTAATATATGTTAATTCGAATCAGAGGACAAAACGGGACAAAAAGGAATCATATCTTGTATTGCAATCAATCCGTTAAATCCGAACGTATTAGCCGTCGGTTCTTATGACAAGAGTATTGGTCTCTACGAAGAGCCGTCGCTAACGAATATTTGTGTAATAATGGGACAAAAGGGAGGCCTAACTCACCTCCAGTTTTCATCCGATGGCAATAGACTTTATAGCGGCGGCAGAAAAGTATTCAAATTCTTAAATATACTCTAAAATTATGTTTTAATTAACAAAATCATTAATTTTTTGACTAAAGGATTCAGAGATTCTCTGTTGGGATATCAGGTTCGATAAGTTTTACACTTTTTGTTCAAAAGGTTTTAATTTAATTTAATTTAATTTAATAAGAATTTCGATTTCCAGAAATATCGGTCAAGTCCTGAATGTCATAACTCGTGACGTGAATACAAATCAAAGAATTTATTTCGATTTATCGGTTGATTCCAAGTATTTGGTGACCGGAAACGACACGGGATTTGTGGCCGTATATGACGTCAGTTCTGAAGCGTCTGAAGATGTGATGAAACCGATTAACACATTTGAAGCGCACAACGACTGTGTGAATGGCGTCGGGTATTGATTCGATTTATTGTTGTGTAACAGAAATGCGATTTAAACCCCAATTAATTCAATCATTTCATAAATTACTAAAACATTACTTAATTAGGATTTTATCAATTTTTGAATCAATATTATTGGTATTTGTTATTCAATTATAAATTTGATTCCATTTAGACTCCATCCGACTCTTCCGCTGCTGTCGACCACTTCAGGTCAAAGAAAATTTGTGGACATTTCTGACAGCGATAGCGAAGACTTGTCTCTCAATTCAAAGCAATATCAAGAAAATAGTCTAAAGTTTTGGTGGATTTAAATCATTTAAGACTTAAAGTGGAGGAACGGCTGATATTTGCTTCAAAGCGCTGCCAATTGACTGTTGAAGTGGAAGAAATAGTGCGCGGGTTAGCGCTGGACGACCCGAATAGGGTTTAAATGTATATTTTGTAAACTTAACCCTTTATTGACGTTTTGTTGAGCACTACCTCTACTCAACCAGTTTTGGTTCAAATTTGGGTCGATTTGAAGTTTTTCTTATTTTTTTAAAGAAGTTATTACAACCATTCGATTCGATATTATTTAAATTATTGTTAAATTGATATTTGAAATAAAAAATGAAAAAATAATAAATTTTACTAAAAATAAAAAAAAACAAATTTCGATACAATAATAATAACAATGATTTTGAATCATATGTTTAGTTTTGAATTCAAAATTGGCTCCAAATCTGGTTTCCAATAAAACTGAATTAAAATAAATTGGATTTTTGTTATTTAATAATTTGGGTCTTTTTATTATATGATTTAGTATTAGTAAACGTTTGAAAAGGTTATTATTTATATATCATTGTTAACCCAATTTGAATGTAGAGCACAAGAAAAGTTCCATTGATTTTGTCAGTTATTTATGTAATTTAATTACAATTAGTATTAATTATTAATTAATTATACGATTAGATTGAATTGAATTGATTTGATTTGATTTGAAGACTAAACTATAAAACATTATTCAGTCATTAATTTGCAATTTTGTCGAACGACTCAAAGTAATGAACGCTTCAAATGAAGTGAGTTTTCGATCGATTGCTTTGTTTTCATTCAATTATTAAACTCTAAATCAATTAATTAGTAATTATTTCACGAATTGTTGTATTATTTGAATTATATATAGAGTTCTGAGAATTCCAATGAAGTGAACGCTCCGACGGCTCGAACTAATAGGAGAAGTAAGAGCTCAGCGCCGAGAGTAGGGCTCCGGAGCCCCAGACCTAGAGTTACCAAAAGACGAAGACTTGAGGTTAGGGTTAGTTCGAACTCTATTGAATCGGTTGTCGCAAACATGGGATCAGTTATGTCTGAAATGACGAATTCGGTTGAAAGCAATGTCGGCGAAAGTGCACCGAATGGAGAGACCATTGAATCGATTGAATCGAATGGCAATAATTCTCAAACTGAAGACCAAAGCGTAGAAGAGAGCGAAAGCCAGAGCCCAGACATCGAAACCTCAAACCTATGCATTGATTTGACTGCAGACGAGTCGCTCATCGATGAGAATGGCGTTGAGTCAGACGGAGAGGTCGAATGCATTAGTTCTGTTATCCGAAACCCAGAGCTTTGTATTATTCGCGAAACAAATACCAATAGACGACAAAACAGGGAAAACCGCTCGAATCGCACCGATAGGTCCAGGTCTCCGGTCAGGGATAGGGAACACAACGACGATATAATCGAAATATCTGATTCACAAACCATTAAAACTGAGTTAATGTTGTTTCCAAACATTGCTATCATTTTATTTCACTATTTTTCTAATTATTATTACATTTCCATAAACAGCACAAAAGAGTCTAACTCTCGAACAACGAGTCCTCAAAAGAGTTCCCGAAAGAGCATCAAATGTCCCGTTTGTCTCGACGAGCACTCAGTGGTCAGTCTTTGGTTTGCTTTTAGATTATTTCAAAAAATATAATTGTTTTTTGTTAACAGTTTCAGGTCTCGGGCCGTCAGTTGGTTTCGACCAATTGCGGACATCTCTTCTGTGATCGGTATATATTTTATAGTCAAGACCCTCACAAATAACCCGGGCGCATTTGTCATGCATAATAAAATTGCTCTTTTTAATATATCAGATATATATATAACGAATATTAAGCAAGGTAGTGACAGGTCTTTCTATTAATAGTGGTTTTCTCATTATTTTTAGTTATCATTTGATAACTTATAATACAATCCTTTCTTCAGCCCATTTCAGCCTTATATGAGTTCACGACTCGATTAAAGTTTTTAATTGACGCTTAGGTTTACCCAAAGGTTGAAATACCGGTAACTGTCGCTAACTAATGTCGTTTGGGTTTGAATATTAATTGAGCAAGTTTGTTTCTATACTTTTTAGAGTGTATTTCCGTATTACATGGCTTACAATTATAAAGGATTTTATGATAAATTGAGTTTTAAAAATCAATTGCAATTGTATCTAAGCATAAATTGCACCTTGATCAAGAATTTACATACAATTGTGGGAATTATATCTATGTTTCAAATTATTTTTTCTTAATTTAATACTGAATTTAATACAATTTAAAAACTGTTTGCTCGCCACATATGGCGTGGGTAAGATTTTCAAATTTTCAATGCCAGAGAGGGGATCTAAACTCTTAAGACTTTAAAACACATTGTTTTAAAAAAAATTTTACCATGTTGATTATTAATATTAGGGTAATATATTATTACAGTTTGTTTAAGATACACTGCAATTGTACCTAGATACAATTGCATGCTATGCTATGCTAAGCCAGGTAATACGGTACAACTATATGCAAAACACCATAAATAATATATAATAATAGTGTAAATTAATTAAAACAAAATAAAAATAAAACCGAAAATTTGATCTCGGATCCCTCTACCAAGCTACCATTTTAACCATTAGGCTAAATTATTATTGTAAATTTAGAAAATTTATTAAAATTAGTTTAAGTCAGTTACAAATTTCGAAATTATAAAATTAAAAAATGTTTGGTGTTTTTGTTCATGCTCATTTTTCACAAAAATCCCAATTCTCAAATTTTAGTCACTGTCCATAAATTGTTTATTTTTGCTTAAATTTGACATAACTCGAGGGTTTATTTGCGAGGGTTTAGGGTATTTTGTTTTTGAATTTGATTGAAATTTGCTTTAAATAACAAATTGTTATATCTATTGAACAACAGTTGCATTAAAGAAGTAATTAAGACAACGAAGTCGTGTCCGAACTGTCGTAAAAAAATCGCGACTCAGAAGAGCTTTCATCCGATTTATCTCTAATTATAAAAACTGTATTTATTTGTATTTAACTCTAAAATTACTAAAATATTAACTAAATTATCATTTTTTACATTTTGTTTAAATACTCTAGAATTTCAAATCCAATTTATTTTCGATTAAAACTTTAATTAATTTTTGGATCCATTAAAACATTTTATGATTTTATTCTGTTTTCTATTGATTGGAAAAATGAGAAATAATTTGTATAAACATTGGAATCGAATAGGAGTACAGTTTTGCATCAAAATTGATAATTCGATTGATTAGAGGACTTGAGCTCTCTTTCAATTAGACATTTCTGTCACTTCTAATCTATGAACAGATATATCAGTTTTGATGAGGTTTTTGCTCGCATTGCAACAATTCATTCATTTATAGCTTATCTCCGAACCTAACTCTGCGTTTTCGAAGACAAGTCAAGTGTTGGCTATTTCTGATCCATATTTGCGATTCACTGTTGGTTCGAATGATCGACAAATTTGTGAATTTACTGAAAATGGGGCTTAAGTTCGGACTAATCGTTACTCTCGCGGTCTATATATCCTTTTCCGGCACAGCTATGAGTCAAAGTAAGTCGGCTTTAGATTCGTAACTATTAATTAAGAAATTAATTGCAATGCTTTGAGGTTCAAGGTCTTCCTAAGGTCTCCTATTCTAATAAATAATTTATTTATTTATTCTAAAAGTGAGCAAAAATGCCATAATTTCATTGAAATTAAGTTATTCACAAAATTCAAACTTTTATTTAATTTAATGAATGCTTATTCAAAATATATTTTCTCGAATGTAAAAAACTTAATATAATATTGAAATAACGCGTAGTTTTTGTTATTTCTTTAAAAGTTATATTTTTATACTCTATGACTGTGCTGGCCAACAGGACGTCCTTTCGCCCAAAAGTAACGTCAAAAACAGTTGTACTTTATAGACACAGTATTTTATTGCAAACTAGAGATATATACAAATGAAAACCCAACTTATATAAAACCCAAAA
>JAQIYC010000976.1:0-10832 GCA_034699545.1 Porobelba spinosa | reverse complement strand
CCCCCCCCCCCCCCCCTAGGATTTTTTGGAAAAAATCTCCTATTTTATCCTACCTGATCCTTCCTAGGATTTTTTTAATTTGCCATTTTACATTACCTGATTTCTCCTATAATTTTCAGCTAATCAGCTATTTTACAGTACCTAATCCTCTTTATGCTTTTACTAAATCCTACCTAATTTCCCTTAGGATTTTTAAATCTGCCATTTTACCTTACCTGACCCCCCCCCCCCCCACCCTGAGCTGGCCAACCTTCTACATCACTAGATTAAAATCACTTTAAACCAAATGTCATTTATTGCTTTCAGTTTAGACACATTATATTCGATACAAATTTATTATATTTTCAATTACAAACTCAAAAACCATTTAAAGAGTTAATAATTTAAATAAAGGATAAAAACAAATTAATTTTAAATTTGATTTTATTAATAAAAGAGTGATTACTAATCACTGATTAGCATCGATTTGGCGACTCTTTGAAGAGTCAGACATTGAGAACAGTTATCAGTATTTAGAGTAAAACTTATAAAAGTCTTTTACAATAATTAATATTTAAATTAAGATATGACTGATTGCAAAAACACTGCAACAGAAAATGGTTTCAATTTTAAGTATAAAAACAAATTATTTAATTAAAAAACACTATTTTTAAAAATTAATTTCAAAATAAATAATCGATAAAATAATTGCTTTTCCCCACAGATAGAGAACAACTTATTCATATCGATGTAATGAACTAAACCGGAAAACATGATTAAAAGCCAATTAAACCCTAATTAATGAATCGCTAATTATTGCACACAATTGAAGACATGTTTTTGAAATATCTTAAATCATTCAAAAATATATTCAAATTGTTAACAAAAGTGGGAAAGTCTTTGTCGTTTGGATCGAAACAATTATTCGCTAAACTGTTTCTCTGAATGTCGTTAAGTCCTTCACAACTGTATAGAAATTGTGGAATAAAAACGTTGAAAAAAGTGGGAAAATCGACTGAAGCCATGGCGTGGATGACGGCGTAGATGTCGTCCTGAAGTAGATTAAGAGACTTGTCTAACAATGTCTGAATGAAAAGACATAAAAAGTGTTTAATCATTGTTTGCCTAAAGATTTGCTTTTGATATAGTTTTAGTCGAGTGTTAAGTATCTCTAAAGCGTCTAAATTCTGTTTGAAGACTGTTATGTCGTTTTGGAGGAATGATTGCGCGAAGACATTCATTATCTGCACAAATGCGTCGCCGTTTTGCAGCACTTCCTGCTTCTGCTCGACAGAGCCCGAGTTCGCGTTGAATGTGTTGTTTATAATACAATTGTTTGGATAAAAGTATTTCCAATTGTTTAGAAGCAGTTGGAAGAGGAACTCATACAGCGATCGCTTCAGTTGCGGACAGTCGGCGCTTACTATAGTCGGGCAGATCTGGTCGAAGGCAAAGCTAATCATTCCGGGCAATAAGGACTTGAATGCCGTTCCCGGCTGTTGGACAATGAATGTCAACATTTTCAAGAACTTCGGAATCACTTTCGCGGTTCTCATTGGTTCGGATGTCATGCCATTGGTCTGATTGGTTGAGAAGAGTTTTAGCATCAATTGAATTGTTCGCTCAACGAATTGGAAACTTATTTGAATTCTCAAGACATCGAATACTATTGTAAACAAATTGAGACAATTTTCGGCAATAATCGGATTCGTGAAATACGTCGGAAACAAATGAATGAACGCTTCGAGTGAAGTCTCAATGCTTTTGAACAGTAATTGTTTGCTTCGAGTCGGCGACGACTTATGGTTCTCAACGATATCACTCAATAAAGTCAATGACCGACACAGTTGTCGCTCATTGACTGAGTGGTGCGGAAGAGAGCCATTGCTCGCCATTTGTTGCGATTTGAACGCATTCTTGAAGGGCTCGACTATGGCTTCAATGAACATGTCGTGGTATAGAGTCCTGGCCTCCCAGTTCTGAGAGGCGTCGCCATTAAGGCTAAGCCAAGGAAGCAAAAGCATATTAGATATGGAACGACATAACAGTCTCTCGTCTTCGGCGCAAATGTTTGGAATAATATTGGTTTGAAAGCCATTCGTTCGGTTATCACATTCTCTGACGAACGCACAGACCCGAGCGAAGAGGGTTTGGACGCTCTCGAGGCTCAGTATGAAAATTGGTCGAACACTGGTTGTGAGGGAATAGAAGAGGTGGACAGCGCTGTGAACCATATTATTCACATAACACTTATTGTTGACAATAGTCTCGTCGTTATCACAGATTATTTCAACGCAAATCTCAGCGATGGCTGATATCATGACAACACTATCACCGCTCGTCTGCTCTTCGTTGCAATACCTCTGCAGCCAATGACTGTAAGCCTTAATTGTGGCCATGAGTTGAGCGCAAACATCAATCAAGTCGTTTGAAACCAATTTTTGTTTATGAAATCCATTTTTATTGAAGAAAATTAAAGATTGAATTAGTTTTTCAATTAAGGACTTCGTAGTAATGAACCAACGATTGAAGTGTTCGGTACTGAAGTGGTCGGCCAATCGACCGATCAGTCGCAGACTTGTCGACAGATCGCGTAAAGTGCAGTGAAGACGGAATATATCGCTTTCCGCTAACTTCAAAACTACGCGTTTGCTGTTGTCATCCCTTTCCGTGCAGTGCTCTAAAGCGAGGAACGCCTGTAGGTTCTCGTTATGGAATTCACTGACAATTTCGTAGCTTTCCGTCGGATATATATCCGCAATATTTGCTATCATTTCAATACAATTGTGTGAATAGTGTTGCCATTCAGTCAGGAAGTCGTCGTCTAAGCTCTGATTATCCAAATTATCCAAAACTCTCTGATTGTACTTAAACTGGATTTTACGGCTCAGGTGTACTAAAAGCGATACAATTGGCTCTTTATAGTGATTGATAATAAGGTTGACTTGTTTTGAGTCGTTTTGTTGTTTGATTTTGACGCTCAGGTAATCAATGAATATATTCCAGAGTTCGAGAGCGGAGAGGAATGCCTCACAATTTGTTTGTTTGAATGTATATTCGAAGACAAGTCCCAAAAACTCCATAATAGGAAAAGTCGACACTTTCTCAAATCGAGGCAAATGTCCGCTAATGAAGAAACGGAGGAATTCAGTGAATTTACTGATATATTCTTCATCGAAGTTCTCTAATGGCGAGCAATTCATATCATTATTCAATTCATTAATTTTAGTCAATTTGCGTAACAAATGGAATGTATTTTGAAATATATTATAAATAAATTCATTCGTTTCGTTAGTCGTCGAGCACTTAGACATCAATTCATTGATGCAATTCATGGCCAGAATTCCCAACTGAACTGAACTTAGTTTATGATAACTAATGACTTGACTGTTATTGCAGCCGAAGGTCGCGAATACGAAGATCGCGGCTAAAGTCGAGTGACTTATTTGGTAGTATAGGCTTAACGGCATAAATGCAAACAATTGAGACAAACATAACAGCACTTGCGATGAGATTTGCACCGATTCTGAGTCCATGTCTGGAATTGTCTGCAAGAGTCCCCTCCGAAGACTCAATTCGAATGCATTGCATAAAACATCTGAAAAGCATTGAAATTACGATCATTTTCACACATTTTATAACATAAAACATAAAATAATTAATTAATTGATTCAAACCTTTATTGAGAGAAAGATTCAATTCGGAGTTCGGGCTTTGAGAGGGCGAGGGGGGAGGGGTTGCGGTCAAGAAGTTGCAGTGTTTGTCGAGAATCAGTTCCATTAGATTAGTCAAAGACAACAAAATGTTTGGCAACTCTTGAGACAATAGTTTGTTTAGCTCTGCCTTCCGTTGGGCGCAGACATCATCTCTCGATTGATTCAACTCTTCGATTGTAGTCTTAAGCAAAACTAATGCCAATCCTATTGTGTCTTTCGATTGGAATAAATCCAAAATATTTTGCATAAAATCCGGATAACTGTTCGGCCAATCAATGCGTGCGATAGTGACCAACAGTTTCGCCGTTTTGTTGCGCAGGTATTGAGACATCGATTCGTGTTTCGACAATAAGTAGTTCCAAACGCAGACTCTTTTGTCGGTCTTCTCGGGTCCCGAAGAATGCCATTTAATGACAATCAGATTCTCCAAAACGGACAGACAATACATAGCGACGAACTCGTTGTCAGTTTGGATCAGGTATTGAAAACACTGTTCCCAACAATTGTCTTGTTTTGAGAACTCATTCAAAATCACTTCGATTTCCCGTTTCCTCTCATTAGAGGTCGAGTCGTGAAAGAACTCATTCATCAGTCCTTCGAGTGATCGCAAACACTCCGAAGAACTCATTTCAGACAATCACTCGAATCGAGAGTTTGGTTCAAGAGATGGACGAAATCGAAGAATGCTTTCAACTAAATGTCGATTCGTTTCACCGATTAGTCATTGATTGCATTCATTGATTGCATTCATTGCATCTGTTTTTTAATTTCATAATTAAATCAATTTTTGGATTCAGTTTCGATCGACTCTTCAAATAAATAACTTAATTCTCAATCAAATCGATTAGAGCTATAGTTTTGTCCGCTTTTCTCAATTAATTGTTAATTTAATTGATTTAACGTAACTCTAAAATAACATTTCATTTGGTTATCAAATAATTTATTTCATTTACAAAATCATTCAATCAATTCAATAGTTATGTAATAAGTGTTTGCATTAATTCCTTCCCTAAGGGAGACTCCCATTATATCCCTATATATTATTCTAATACTATTAATATTTATTATACAGTATACTTTAAGTAATAATAATAATAATAAATGGCTAAATTAAAATTTAAAAATAAGCAATCAGAAAATTGCTTTAAAATTTTAAAAGTAAAAATTTATTAAAATTTACCAAAGCTTTAATATTTGGTTATTTCCCGAAACATATTTAACAAAAATAAGTCCAGTGTAACACCAATATTACGCCTTTTTAGGGTCACTCGTAATAAATGTTACATTTTAAACCTAACTTTCAACCCCCTTTACAATTGTATAATTGTTTTAAGTAAGTTATTTGAGTTTAAAATAATGCCTAAAGTCAGAGCACAAATAACGCAGTTTTTGTTATTAATAAAAACATTTTATATTATAGTAAAAGTTGTGAAACACTTACTTTACGTATAGTGTTGTGTGTAATACAGAAAAGACTGCTTTACAAGTCATGCGCTCTCTATGTGTTGGCCTTCACTCGTGTTTTGCAAATGTGTTCACAAAATGTGTTTTTGTTTTTAAAACATTTAAATTGCAAATCAATTGAGATTTTGAGAGTAATTAAGAATAAAACCAATCGTTAAATCAATGGAGACTTCGAAACGCAACCCAATCCAGCACTTGGTGTGCGATTCGGGACCTTTTATCACCGGCTGTCCGATAGAAGTCTCTATTTTTTAATTTCCAAACTTTGAGTCAATTTTAAACATATATTTGATTTACTCTAAACCAGAATTTCGGTCAAAATATCTATACTTTACCGGAAGTGGTGGCGGAAATCAAAGACGAAAACACTCGACAAAGGCTTCAATTCATTACTTATGACATCAAATATCGTGAGCCGTCGGCCGAAGACATCAAATTTGTGGTGAATTTCGCCAAAAAGACCGGCGATTACTACCAGTTGTCAGCCGTTGATATCAAAGTGATTGCTCTCACCTTAAGACTCGAGAAAGACATCAATGGAGACAAACATATTCGCGACACTCCTGAGGCCACTCAAGTCGTTAAGAAGACGGTTCCCGAACCCAATCAATCGATGGCTGGCTTTTGCGGTTTAGCCAAAAACAAGTCCACACTTGACGACAACCAGAAGAAGGATAAAAGTGAAGACAATACTATAGAACAAGTTAGTCATGAAGTGACTGGAAGTGATGGCGAAGTACTACTAGAAGAAGAAGAAGAGGAAGAAGAGTCAGAGGAAGAGGACTTAGAGGACGGATGGATAACACTATATAATGTAGAAGAGATTAGACGGAAAATGATGGGAATTAAAGTCGAAGAAGAGATGGAGGAAGAGGTGTCCGTCGGGTGTCTGACCGGAGACTATGCGATGCAAAACGTTTTACTCCAAATGGGGTTAAAAGCAATCGGTATTCGCGACGGCCTTCGAATCAGACGAACCAAACAGTTTGTGTTGCGCTGTTTCGCCTGTTCTAAGATCACTACCAATTGTTCCAATGGTTTTTGCAATAGTTGTGGAAACTATAAGACATTAAAACGCGTTTCGGTGACCGTCAGAGACGACGGAACTAAAGAAATATTCATTAACTTTAAGAAACCGATTAATATCAGAGGAACTCGTTATTCACTTCCGACGCCAAAGGCGGGTAAGCACTCGAATAACCCGATTCTCGTCGCCGATCAACCGATACCACAGCAGCGGAAGACTAAGTTCGCGATAGAAGAGAAAAAACGAGTGAATCCGGAGAACGTGTTAATGGATCCGGAATATGTCAACCGAACCAATCCCTTCGCCATTAACGACGTCTACAGCAGATCCGCTCGAATTAATAGTCGGGTTCGCCGGACAGTCAATCCGAACGAAACCCGTCGGCCGACAGGAAATAGAAAAAAGAAAGAAAAGAATTATTAAACAAAACATTTGTTAATTTAAAAGAACTCTTTGTATACAATAAACAATTTGTTATTTGTCTGAAAATTGAACAATACTTTAGTCATTGATCGCTATTTCATTTGCTTTCAATACAGTCTTTACAAATAATATACAATAAAAAGCACACATTTTGTTGTTTTAGAAATAATTTCTTGTTTTCTCTTCTCTATATCATATTTAAAGTAAAAATTTAGATAAAGTGTTGCAATAGTTTAGTTTCATTCAGTTGACCCTAATATCAATGTAAGTACTTCTAAATGAATGCATATTTAAATTTATTTTAGTCTAAAATACAATAAAAGGAATGCAATTCAAAACCGATGTATTAATCAATTTCAGCTCATATTTGAATTGATAGATGACTTGTTATCCAATAACCAAAACATATTACAAATGTTATCAAATGTGTCGGAGCGGTGAACAGTGTATATCATATTTTGAACAGTTATTCGAACCGATCAGACATTTGTTGAAATATCAATATTTAATATAAATAAAAGGCGATTCCGGTCCGCACTGTCAGACAGCGGAGACTATTCAGAGTATTGAGTGGTTTATGGTTTAACCGCTTTTATCCTTTTCTCTGATCTTTAGATTAATGTCTTTTCAGTATATCGTATAGATATAGATGAAGAGCTCAGACATAACTGATTTAGTGTTACATTCAAATCAATGCAATTTACAGTAAAATAATAGAGTAATCAATATATATATATATAATTCATATTTACATTAATTATTATATAAATCTAAAAGCATTTAAATATCATTATCTGTTGGCCTCCTCTTGAGTCTGAGCCGTACACTCATCCCCTCTGTGGCCGACAGACCCGCAGTTATAACACGAAACTATCGTTTTGGCACAACTCATGTCCTGATTAGGCGTTTGGTGAGGAATACCAGTCGTTAATACATATGAGGCCTGATTTGGCGCCGTTTCACTCATCGGGACTATGCCGTGACCTACGAAGTCGGCGCTCATCGGCAGAGGAGATATCGCGGCCACAGATGTAACCGTCGATTTCGACGAAGAGGGGGAGTTGGTTGGAGAGGGCGTCGAGACGGGGGATGTCATATTCGAAATGCGGAGGTTCGACATATTTGGCAGAGGAGTCGACGTATAACTCAAGTTCGTGACCGTCACCGGCATTCCCGGCATATATGCGTATTGCTGTGCATTCTGATGGGTCGGGTGCGGGCCTGAGACCGCCATTTGGCCGACATTCTGGTGACTATGGGTGTGACTGTGAGCTGCCTGTCCTCCGGCACTGACTCCCGCCGATTGAGTGTGTGTTGAGTGCGCGCCGATGTGTGGGTGAAGATGACTGGCGTGAACGGGATGTACGCCCGGGTGCGACGCATACGCCTGGAAGGGATGTGCGTTCGCCGTATAGTTCGGGTTTTGCCTGAAGTGGGCGTTCTTTATGCCGTCGAGCGTCAGCTCCACCTCTTCCTTCTGTTTGGATAAGAGGTCTCTTTGTTCGTAACTGAAGGCCGGGCTGTGCAGAGCCATCGTCAGCAGCAGAAGAATGCCGGAGAAGAGGTCTTCCAATTCATAGATGCTTTTGCCAAACGCGAGACTCCGCGAAACAGCGGTTCCGATCTGATGGCCGGTTAGCTGATTGCGCAGCGCTTTGAAGGCGATTGTCGAACAGCTCCGGTTCGTCGGCGACAGCAGACATAACGATACGATTAGTTTAGAACGAGAGGGCAATTGAGACAAATTGCTGGACGAGTTGGGCGGGGAAGGGGTCGGCGGCGGCGCCAAAGCCATCATTTCGTTGGCGGCCAAGAGGGCCGAACCGTTGGCCGCGACTGCACTCATGTCTTGAATTGGCATCACTTGAAGGGTTGGTTGCGATGACTGATGTAATGGTTGTGGTATTGACTGAACGGTTGTGTTGAGAGAACAGTTGGTTTGAATGGCATTGGACTGGAGGTCACAATTGGTCGCATTTGGCTTCAAGTCATTGGAATCAGTGATCGCAATGTCTGCTAATAAATCGCATTTACATATTGTGTCCAATTCGGGGAAAGAGTTGGCCTTCAGTTCGGCCTCACGTAAGGCATTCATATCTTTTTTGGCCAATTCTTTGATTATCGACTCAAAGAATCGGATTTCAAGAGGTATACACATAGACATGAGTCCACACATCAGTTCAATTCGTTTGGCGCCCGAAAGCTCTTTAAACCAAAGAAACACCTCTTCCTTACAGACCATTTTGATCGGTTCCCAGTGGTGGCTGATCTGCTCTCTTCTCCCTCTCTCTCTCTCTCTTACTGCCGATTATTGTTGATTATTATTATTATTATTATTATTATTATTAGTCTTTCAATTCAATCAATATTTTTATACAAAATTATTTAAACTTATATTAATTTCAATTAATACCTATTAATTAGAAATATATTTAATGTTTAGATGAAAACTGTGTTTAAAATTCAATCTGAATTAGCGCTCAAATCAATTGTTAATAATTAGATTTAATTGAATTAATATTTAAAACAAAATTAATTTCAATTCATTCAAACGTTTTTTCGCAATGTTTTAGTTGTTTAGTATATCTCCAGAAATGAAGGCATGAATGCATACATTCAATGCATTCAGTATTTGATGCAAACGCTCAACAGTGAGGAGACTGTGAGTGAGTGAACATAGAATCCACTTTCGGCCTAATCTCCACTAAATTCAATGCATGTATAGTATGTACAGTACGTACAGTAAGTACAGTACGTATAGTCTAATAGTCCGACAGTCTATAACTCTATGACTCGTTGACTGTCAGTCAATACAGCGATACAGCGATACAGCGATACAGCGATACACACATTACACACACTCTCTCAGCCATACGCCGCTCTCCAACAGCAAATATGTCCTCAGCTCACTCTCTCTCTCCCCAACTCTCATCAAACACATCAAACACACTACTCATCCACTTGATCCACACCCGTGTCGGCACTTGGAATGAGTAGTGTTTAACAGGTTTTCAATTAAATAGAAATTAATTCAATTAATTGTTTATTATATCAAAAGTATTAATAAATATATTAATTAATAAACAAATAAAGCATTAGTTTGAACGCCGACGTACTCTCTGAACGAACTACTAATCGACTTAAGCCCCACTTTCTCTCCAATCGTGTCATTGATGTTATTGTTGTGAAGAAATGGCGGACTCGGGAAGTGATTACATGATTGACGGCAAACCTCTTCTCTCTCTCCGTGTGGTCGACCTGAAGCAGGAGCTGAAGAAGAGAGACATCGCCTTCAAGACCAACGCCACTAAAGCACAGCTCCAGTCGCTCGTCATTCAAGTAATGCTTTCTTTGAATCTTAGTTTACATTCGACTCATTCGCCCATTCGTTCACTAATCGATTGATTACTTAATTATTGATTAGTTTTCGACATTTTATCTAAACTTTTAAATTAATATCTTTTTCTGTTTTTCAATATTTTAATAGCATTTGCTTTCGACGAACGATACGACAGAAGGTATGCAAACATTGATTTGTTTTTTACCGCTTTTTTGATCGATTTAATCGAGTTTTGCGTTTGTTTTGATTTGTTGTGTCTTTTAATAATTGATTAATTGATTAATTGATAACTTATTGTTAAAAATATTTAATTGAATTAAAAGATAAATTAGTCGAAGAGAACGAGGGATCGGAGGACACGAACGAAACTCTTGAACCGAATGAACCGAATAATGAGATAAATAGCGAGTCTTTGGCTCAAGACATGACTCTTAAGCAGAGTTTGAATAATCTGAATGAAGAACAAACCGAAGCGACGGACTTGAGTCAAGACAGTGGTATTACGTCTTCCGTGTCGTTCGGAGACAGGAATTCAATTAAATTAACGATAAAAATAGGACCGAATGAGACATCAAAGCAATTGAGTCCCAAAAAGTCGCCGACAAAAGAGATGAGATCTCCAGTCGTTTCCCACACTTTCGGTGGCGAAGGACTGCTTAAACCAGACATCAGTGAAGAACCGCTGCGACAAAACACTGCTCTCGTAGTGGCACAAGACGTCGGCCAAGACTTGACAACAAAACATATCTCAAATAAAGGGGTCGTCGAAGAAGTGGTACAACAATCGGTTGTCGAAGAAGTGACTAAACAATCGGTTGTCGAAGAAGTGACTAAACAATCGGTTGTCGAAGAAGTGACTAAACAATCGGTTGTCGAAGAAGTG
>JAQIYC010000975.1:0-10833 GCA_034699545.1 Porobelba spinosa | reverse complement strand
TCTCGCCTCTCTCTCTCTCTCTCTCTCTTCTCTCTCTCCTCTCTCTCTCTCTCTCTCTCCCCTCCTATTCCTCTATTGCTTAGCATTGCTGACTATAGCTGACTCTAAAAGCATTGAATTTATGAATTTATTATATTATTAATATTACAGTCATTTACATTGCATTCGATAATTCATTTGCATTTTTTCAGTTTTCAAAAACAGTTTTTTTTGCTTTTTATTTCATTTATACTTTTGGCAGAATTTATTTGACTGTTTAAAATCGACAATAGATTTAATAAAACTTAATGTTTGCCTTTATATCGTTTTACTATATTTTTGTTTTGTATTCACTTTTGATTTATTAAAACTGTTTTTATTTCTTTTTAATAATCGCTTTCATATAAAAAAGAAGAGAAAAAACGCATTAATTTAATTGATTTCAATTTGTTCCCAAACCTCCTCTCGGTTTATATACCCCTCCCAAACATCCGACTCTAAACATCATTTATAAAAAACACACCAAAACAGACAACAAGAATAGTATTTCGTATTTTCATAACTAAATCCAATTGTTTATTCAGTTCTAATAAGCGTAAAAAAATTCTCGAAAAATTCGACTTATTTTTGCAAAATTATGTATTTCTACTAATACTTGACTTTCATAACAATATAAATACGAAAACACATAATAGTATTACTAGAGGAGTGAGAGTCGAGTAGTTTGTATGATATGAAGTGCGAGCCTCCAGAGGCCACCCGAGCAGATAACGTGAAAAAAATATTCCGAATATTTAAGTAATGTTTGACCCAAAACGAATTTAGAGAGCCTTTAGCCCTAATCTTAAGACCTGTGCTCTGAGTAGGTATTGCTTCCTCTGCTTTCCCAGTGCCTCCTCATCGCCACTCATGTCTATTCCGAATGTCTGTTAATCTATCGCCAGAACTGCACATCAGAGCTATTTCGGGTATGGCTTTCACATAATTTTCAGTAGACGTTAAGACGTGTTTTTGACAGTAATAATAATTTCTGCCCTCGTGTTCATACATCGGGGCATACCATACCATACCATATACAACAGCACTGGAAGGCCATAATGTAGTAATGGTAGTCTGAGTGCACACAAAATCTCCCCTCAATTTAGCTCTGATTCCACCCATTTCTGCTCAAAAAACTACTTTTCCCAAAGTTAAGGCAATCACTCGATGGGTATCATTACATCCTAAAACCTGGTGGTCTCTTCTTTTTCAATTGGTGCTCTCTCTCCGGTGCTCTCTCCTGTGCTCTCTCTCTCTCCGGTGCCCTTTCATAAGCTATTCTGATTGTGTGTGTGCTTTGAGCTCATTATTAGTCGATATATTTCGAGGCGTTTGTCGACTATTTATTTCAAGTTTCGAATACAAATTCATAAATTCCCAAATGTTTTATCTATTTTCGTATTATTAGATTTGCCAACAATTTAGTTAAAATGTAATAAATATTTCATTTGGTTTCTGTTTGAAAGATCAAAATCGTGTCTAAAATAATTGGCAAACTTTGACTCGTTTACGCATTTTATTAATAATTTGTTTATTAATGTTAATACGACTGCAGTTTCCGAATCATATATTGCTTTGGCTTTTGATTATTGACTCGAATCGTAATCAAATAAATGCGATTAACTCATCCCTAAACCCAAACACAGCACCAGATCTACTCATTTCTACTCATTTTACTGCTTTTTCTTCAGATCAGCTATGAAATGATGAGCCGTACGATTGGTAAGTCTTAATGAGTGGTATTAGTGTCTGATGTCTATTAGCTCTTCCAATATGTCTATATCTGCGTATGTCGTCTGTGCTCCTTGTGCTCCCTGTGCTCTATCGCCAAAATCTGGACTTTCCTCTTGATATCTGGCACTACATTTGACCACCGCTTCCACTACAGACTCGAAATCTATTTCGAATTAAATCCAAACACAAACCGATCGATAATTCGGTTTTGATGTGTTTCTCCGGAACTGTATTCTCGAATCGCAATCTCAAACCCGATGTCAAAACAGAATAGTTTTGCGAATACTTTCGCTTTTCGATTGACTCGAGATTTCCATTTTTTCAATCATTTTCATCGATAGTATATATACTGTACTGTATATACAGTTTATATAACTATTTGATCGCATTTTATGGAAATTGTATTTCAAATACGTTTAACAAAATTCATGAAATTTTTTTTCTCTGGTTTTGATTTTTTTGGTGATTTCGACAAATAAATTGAAGAAATGGTGATTTTCTTTTATTTTCGGGAAAAATATCTTTTTTTAATCAATTTAAAGTAAGAATTTATTTATGAGCCAAACGTTTTTTGGTTTGTTCTTTAAATTGACCCAATCTAGACATTCGATATACGAATAGCTAGTTTTGTACTAAAAAACGGCAAAAATATAATATATTTGATCAGAAATAAGTGAAATTCATTGATAATATTTTTATTTAATATTTCAAAATTCAATAAAAACTGAATTCAATTTTTCTCTTATGTCTTATTCTCATAAATTTTATTCCGATTTCTCTTTTTATTCCACAGATTCCAGACATGACTTTTGGACACATTTTTGGCGATACGTTCGACACAAATAAAGTTAGAGAAGAGATATAATATATGAAGAGAAATGTCGAGAAAATAAAAAATATTTATAAATTGCATTCTATCGCTCGGAATAAGGAAAAGATCGAAAGGAATGATAAAAACATTGTTTTCTGACAACAACCGAAAATTTCCACAACATTTGGAAAGTAGAGGAATAGATAGAAAACAAAATTAATATCAATTCGAAACGACTGTTCGATAAAAGGAAATAAATAACTGAAGACTAAAATGAAGTCATGGATGAAAACCGCTGAACATAATCGAGATAATGGAGATAATGGAGTTGTCGTCCGATTTGGTCTCAAATCGAAAACTAAAAATAAGAGTTTAATCGAATCATATATTTATTTAGTAATCATTGTTTGGATATGTTTGGCCAACATTTGTGATGCGGTTCACCAGCACCTGGACTACGAGCCGGCGATCCATGCCTCCTATACCACAACCAATAAGAGCATCAACTTTACGCACATAGAGTTGGACCCGAACTCCGGCCACATCTATGTCGGCGCTTCCAATTGGATCTATCAGTTTAGTGCAAACCTGACGCAGGAAGTGCTCGTCCAAACCGGTCCCATCAGAGACAGTCCGCTCTGTTCGCCCGGCGACTGCAACGGTGTGGGCGAAACACACATTCCGTTCGTTAATAACATAAACAAAGTGCTAGTCATCGACCCGTTCTCGAAGATGTTGATCGCGTGCGGGTCTGTCCATCAGGGCTCGTGTCAGCGGCACAGGTTGGGTGATATCGGGCAGAGAGAAGAGTTAGTTACAGTTCCTGTTGCCTCCAATGATGAGAATTCGTCGACCATCGCCTTAGTAGGCCCGGCCAAGTACTTCAGTCCACATTCCGTGCCAGTGCTCTACGTCGCCGCCACCAACTCCAGACTCGGGCCCTACAGGGATATGGTTCCCGCCATTAGCAGCCGTTCACTAGAGTCCGGGACCCGACTCTTCAACATAATCGAGAAGTCATTTACAGACAGCGCTCGACTCGACATCAGTTCCCATTTGAAAGACTATTATTTAGTGAAATATGTTTATGGCTTTCATTCAAATGATTTCATATACTTCGCAACAGTTCAGCGAAAATCGCATTTACGAGCTCTGGAAGAGTGGGGTTACATCACTCGGTTGGCTCGTGTCTGTGTCAGTGACGCCGGATTTCACACATACACTGAAGTCACCCTCCAGTGTCTCGCACCGGACGGCACAGACTTTAATTTATTACAGGACGCGGTTGTCATCAAAGTTGGCAATGACTTGGCCGATGATCTACATATAGAACGGGGCTCTCAAGTGCTGTTAGGGGTGTTTAGCACCAGTAGAGACCACACGACTAAGCCGTCTCAGTATTCGGCCGTTTGTTTGTTTCCACTTTCGGAAATCGAACAGAAGTTCACCGAAAACATCCACCTGTGCTATAATGGAAGTGTTTTGACACGTAATATGGATTATATCGCTGGAAGTGTTAATGAGTGTCCTGAGCCCGGGGTAAGTCTCAACCAACTGTGCTTTACAGTGGCCTTCATATGCAAAGTAGTAATCAATTAATTCACTTTACACTACACTATATATTAGTGGAAATTCTGTACAAAACGAATGACTTTTAATATTATTAAATAGAAATACAGTTTTATATCATATACTGAATAAATGAATGAATGAATAATTGAATGAATGAGTGGAACACATAATAGAGTTACAAATAGTTAGTTTGTAATAAGAAAAATGTGTTATTTTTTAGCCTAACATTAGTAATATTTCATATTTTCTGTTTGAAATACATATCCTATTATACAATGAAATGAACAATATTTTAGTTTCTCTATTCTCAACTGTACTCTAGTATTTGGTAAATATGTTAATTACAAAAATTTATGGCTTATGTTATTACTAGTGCTTACGAACGCTCATAAATCCTTTGATGGTATACTCTGTAGTGTTTTGTTGAGTTTTTAGGTTTGTCTGCATAACAACCAGCCATTCATTTCCGAATTATATTATGACATGATATGCTTAGTTGACTTCACAACCATTATATTTGCACTTCTTTTCCTCTAAACATCCTATCCTTAACCCTGTTTTAGTGACATTAGAATCTGTTGTCACTCTTAGGCATCGATGCCATAGAGTTCGAACCGAAAGTCAACTTTTAGAGCCTCTTATCTCATAGAAAAAGAGTGAAAGAGTAAGCCTTACACTCAATGACGGCTCGATTTATGTATTGATTTGCATTACATTATATAACATTTAATGCACTACTCAGTGCTCTGGGTCTCTAACACTACAGTTTAAATATTGGATTTTCTCTTCGAAACACTCATTCACTTATTCGACATTAATTTCGAATCGAATGACTGTTTTTTTACTCAAATATAAAAATAGGATTTAATGGCAAAAGTAATTTAGAAGTTATTTTGTGCTTATTTTCCTTAAGTTATGTTACATTTTGTGTAACAGTTTATTACCACAATATTAGTTACATAACTGGGCTATAAGACCAGCAATTTTAGTTGATTACTACTACAGCTCAGTATAAATGTCGTTAATATTTGCGACCAATTCTGACCCAATCCCCCAATTGATGTCTTCCCACAGAAAGCCGGCAATATTCTCAACTTCTGCAACGAAGCGGTCAAACTGAACGGGTCAGTGCCGGTCACCTCCGCCGCTGTCATTGTCTACCAAAACACGACATTAACGGCCGTTACGGCAACGATCACTGGACAACACACCGTCGCTCTGGTCGGCACTAGTGATGGCGCCGTCAAAAAGGTTTGCAATTAAGGAACCGCTTATAGCCTTTGCCACCAAATAATTCTCTTTTTGCACATAATCTCATTTTTTATTCCACTTTTTTGTTTCTCAATAACACTATTTCTCTTTTTATTTCATTTTTTATATCTTTCAATATTTCATATATTCTTTATATCACTTTTGATGTATAAAACTGTTTTCAATTCGAAATTCACTTATCATTTATCGTATTCTCAATTGTATTAAAACAAACACTGAGTTCACGACTCGACTTCGTTGACAGGTTTTAATATCATCGGCGAAAACCGGGGAAGAGTTCGAAGAAGTGTTTGTAGACAAAGGCCACCCAATCCTGGCTGACATTCATCTGGATCACGAACATCAGCCCAAATATTTGATCGCTTCGTCGCCATATAAGGCAAGTCTTAAATCAAAGACATAACTGACTTCACAAACAAATACTCAATATATATGTCAAACAGTCTTTCTATTCCATCGAATCACAAATTTATGTCAATTTATAACTAATTTTTTGCTGAGAAATACATAAAAGAAAGAGAAAAAAGAATGAATTCGCAAAATAATTCATCAATCCTTATATCGCAAACATTATTCTTTAGTCGAAACCCGAGTCGATATATAAATTTTATTTCCATTTCGTTTCCATTCCATGCACTCACTGTTAGTTCAGTAAAGCTATTATTATTAGTACTTATTATTACATTATTGTTATTATATATTATTTAACGTTAATCTAATCTAATCTAATAGATAGCAAAGGTTAAGATCGAGAGATGTACGCAACACAACGATTGCGATGAGTGCTTGGAGGCCAGGAATCCGTACTGTGGCTGGTGTTCACTCGAAAAGAGGTTCGCAAATATTGCAATCATTGCTAACCAACCGAATAGACAATATAAATGCATTCATAATAAATCAAATTAGATCTGAGCTCTTATATCGGCCGCTCTTTCTCTGCGCTCTCTTCTGCTCTAAGTCTTCTCCACTCATGTCATTGAAAGGAAAGAATATATTTCCCGAATATTCATACAATCGATTGCAAAATACTCTTTGTTTGGGTTTAGCTCTAATGGCTTATTATTTATTTATATTTCGGATATTTCTATTTTCGCCGAATTCTGTTTTTATTTATCAAAAATTAAATTATTCTGAATTACTGAAGAAATTACTGATTATTAAAAATTGTTAGTTTTATAGTTATTTATATATTTAATGAATTGTTAAACAGTTATAAATTCAATAAATAATTACAAGCAGGGTTGGTCAAGGTCTATTTGGTTAGAGATAGCTGAGAGGGGGTAAATGACTAGTTTCTTGCCATAGTTAGTATAGAAGGGGAAGGGGTTAGCACATGGTTGGCCAATGGGGGTCCAGGTCTCTTCGAGGAAAAATTTGGCCTTTTACCCCCTGAGATTTTGCTCGAATTTAGGACTCTCCTCCATAGAAAAATTTCGGCTGCCGGAAATTTTTTTGTAGTTTTGTAAAAATGGCGTTAATTTAACTAAATTAAGGCTAAATCCGGTTTAAATCCAGTTAATTTAGCTTAATTTAGTGTTAATTTAGTTTAAATCCGGTTAAATCCGGTTAAATCGGCTTTAATTGTGTGTTTCTGAAACAAAATGGCGACATTTTTGGCGCGTCGTTTTTGAGTGACCCCATACCTAGACCAACCCCTAGGATTTTGAGAAATTTTGAGTCATTTACCCCTACCTGAACTTCCCCTGACCTGACTCAGTCTGGTCAACCCTGGGTTAGCTCAAGAACAAAATTGCGGATTTCCATCAAATTTTCTTTATTAAACCGCCATTTTATTGCCGAAAATGATAATTAAATGATGAATTTCAATCGGATTTATTATTAATTTATGCCATTTTTACATAAAATAGTTATAAAAAATAAAGTAAGAATTTCCTGCCGCCTATGATGCTCTAAATTTTTAAGGGGGTCTTATTTTTTGATAATTTAAGGGTGGTTTAGAGCCAAAATGTATAAAAAGGGGGGTTAGAGTCCTGACCCCATAGGCTAACTCTGATTTTTTAAAAATTAATTTTTTGTTATAAGCATTTTGTAGTTAAAGTTAAATCGGAAATAATTGAGAAAAATGATAATTTAAGTCCGTTTTTAAAGCACCCGTAGCTAAACGATAATCACATTTAAGGCAAACAAAAATTGATTATTCGATTTTGTGCTTTAATAATAGCTTTTAGAATTTTAAAAATTCAAAAGTTTGCTTGAGTTGATGCAATAAAGTAGTGATACGCTTTTATATCTGAACTGGATAGTTGTAATTGTAGATGAGTCGAACAAATTCGATACAAGAGCTAACATATCTTTAACATTAAATGAGTTCCATTATTAAGACCCGGTTGAAATCCAAATAACAAGTATGCAATTGATTGTATGCCAGTTGCTATGACTGTTGAGTGTATTATATGAATAAAATATTAGCACATTTTTTTCATCCACTACTTCTGGATTTCTAAATCTAATTAATTTAAACCCGGAATAGAATATAACCTTTTAGTGAGGAATAACATATTAATAGTAAGAGTACATCCGAAGTTATAATGTTGTAATGGATGCAATTTGCAATTCACACGTTTTATTTATTTGACTCTTTGAAAGCCCAGAGATTTTTATTTTCATTAAGAGCTAAAAAATTTTTAGTTTAAAACTAGTGCTCAGAATATGCGATAATTACTGCGTTTTATTGCCGTCTCTAACAGTTGGCGATTGAGTGATATTTTCTAATTAACTTAAAATGCTTTTCGTTTGATAAGTAAAAAAAACTTTTTCCACAAATAAAGAGTTAAATTGCATTTGAATTTATTAAACACGAAAGGGAAGGGAAGGGATGGGAAGGGTTTGTGATGTTTGTGATAGTGGTGGAGGAAAACGGAATGACCTGCGAGAACAACAGTTAATGCCATAGAATTAGTATTGTATGCCAGACATGCATTTTATGCACGAATTGTTTAATAGAATAGTTTCAGTAGTTTTTCAGATAAATTGCACAAAAATTGCCGATACATACGATGTCTAATATATTAGATATTCTATATATAACTCATTCATTCATTCGTTTATTCAGAACAATATACCGAAAATAATAGAATATTGTATTTTACGAATGATATAAATGCAATGCATTATACACTCTATGTTCGGCTTTTACTCCTAATTCTATTCGATTGCATACGAATAGCTCGACAACTAGTGTTGTATTAAGTTTAGAATCATTTTTTAATAAAGTCTTTTTGTTCTTCGCTCTAAAGCTTGTGTTACAGTCCACTTGTCTTTCATAATATCCAACATATAATGGAAGGCGGGTTTCATACGTACATACATACACCGGCTTTGAACGGCTTCTCTTCCTTTCCCCTCTCCTCCCGTGCTGTCTGTCGGTGTGGAGTAGAGAGCCTTTTAAAATAATTTGCTTTCACTCGGATAGACACGACTTGATGTGAACCTGAATCGTCAATATGATAGTTATGCTAACATCGCTCACATGTCAGAGCCGGTGCTCTTCTATTGTCTCTGTCATACACTCCGTGTGATTCGCGTTCGGTCTGTCCGTCCAAATAGAGCGCATTTCGATCTAATTTATTCTTTGATACAATTACTACAAATGACATAATTATCTCTGTCTTGTCTCAACTCCTGCCATTCCTGCCATCCCTGTCCCCAATTAGATGTACAGTGAAGTCCGAGTGCAACAATGCAACCAATTGGGGATATTCGGAGCGAATTATCAGTTCTCCGCGTTGGCTATCCCTGGAAACGACACAATGTATTGACTTTCAGGCCATAAAACCCGAGTTTATGCCTTACAATACGGTCTCAACGGTAGGCTCTGTTCGCAAAAATAACTTTTGTTTTTACAGATAATGTGTTCGCATTTTACAGAATTACTTAACATAAATCAATTTGAGGTACATTTGCTTATATCAAATGTGCGAACAATGTGTTAACACAACAACTATTGCTTCATATTATGCTTTCAGATCTGAACTCTATTTTCATATCAAAAACTTTTAAGTGATAACAAGAAAATAAAAGTTAATTTTAACATTAGTTCATAATATCATTTGGTTTAATGAATAAATCAATAAATATCTGCAGTTTCTCTATAGATATAGTCTGGATAAGTTAATAACTGCTGTCACTTATCATTATTATAGTATATTTAGATGTCTTTAGTTCTGTTTCTTAGCAATACAGACAATGAGAGACATTAGAAGACATTCTTGACATCAATTAAATGCAGAACATTTTCAATTAAAATCTAATTTTCATTTCATAATATACGCAAACAATTCAATAGATTTTCAATTAATTATAGCAATGAATGCTAAGAAACGGTGAGAATTCAGAATATATTACATGTTTTTGAAGCTAAAGCTTTGATATAATTATTCTTTTGTATCCATAAGTTTAAAACCTTTATTCAATTAGGTATTCCAAACCTTAAACCAACATTTAGTACCCAAGGCTAACAAGAATTTAAATCAGTCTTTACTAATAAGAATGAAAAAAAAACAAATTCCAAAACAAACTCATCAATAAAAACCTGATTTTATAGTTTGAAAATTTCAATATCAATGCTGTTTTTTGAACTTAATTTTTTGTACTGATTTAATTCGTAGTTTAGTTTTAATTTGAATATATAAAAATTTAGGTAATTTTATAATTAAACTTAAAACAAAAGCGAATTAAAAACAGATATTTATTTATTAAAAAAAGTTTTTACTAGAAATTAAACAAATACAGACATATAGTGAAAGTTAAAAAGTAAAATAAATAGATTGATATAATAGACTGATATAATAGACATAATTTTGATCCACAAAATGAATGTTAATTATTGATATCCATATGTAATCAATCAAAACAATCAAATTATATAAATTTCTCGTTAAAATGTGATTAATAATATCGCCGACTATTTCGAAGTTTTTATAATAATTACATTTTTGATAGAATACGTATTGGATTGATATGAGAGTAAAAAAATATCATTAGAAATGTCTGTCTGTAGTCTTACAGATTGTTTTTACATGTGATTTATGGGTTGGTTTGCTTTTTCAGGTCGACTTACTTATCTATCAATTGCCTCAATTGCCATACGGAGCCAATTATTTATGCGTATTCGGCACCAGTTCACCGATTCCCGCGCGTGTCTCTCGTAGTGGCTTATCATGTATGGCACCATCAGTTGCATCCAGGCCTGCAATTCCGACCGGAAAAGGTATGATTCTTTAGAAGTGATAAAATCGGCGAATATATACTCGAAATAATATAATAATAAATAAAAATAAAATATCTTTATATATATTTATATATATTATTTGCACAACAATTGACTAAAAGGCAGACATTTATACCGATAGGAAATGAGAGAATATGATATAACATAAGATGCTTTCGAATGCATATAAATGATA
>JAQIYC010000974.1:0-10835 GCA_034699545.1 Porobelba spinosa | reverse complement strand
ACACTATGCAAGATTAGCAAAGTATCGTTAAAAATTCTTTAGAATTTAATTTTTTAAATATTTTTTAAACGCCGCTCTCTTTATTTTTGGGCGCCGCTCCCTATTTTTTAAGCGTTGCGCCTATTTTTTAGGCCCCAAGGCGCCTTAAAAAAAATTTGCCGGCCGCCTTCGGCGGCCGGCAAATTTGTAGGAGGGGATATGTTTTTCACCGCGCAGCCAGGGAGAGTTTTTTTTTAATTTTCGATGCCATGGGGGAATTTTAGGCTAATCCCCCCATCGACATCCCTGAATTCACATTAAATATATTTCTTGAATACAATTAACAAATTTTAAAATTTTAGTTTTTAAATAAATTTAATTAATTATTTCTTTTGTTCAATAAATTGTTTAATTTCAAGAATAACTAATCGAGAATTGGCAGTCGATAACCGAGAGCTCATTCTAAGAATTACTTTCCTCTAGTATCTGGTTAAATTATTACCATTTTATCAAAATAAAAGTAAATATTCAATTGTAATTTATCTATGCCTACAATTTAAAAAGTTGTATCCTAATTTCTAAACAAGTTAGTATTATAAGTTGTAAAAGTTTTATTTCACAATAGGGATGTGCAAGAGGGGATTATGGCAAAATATCCCCAGACCCCTAGAGATGAAAAAATCTCAAAATATCCCCCCAGACGCAAAAAGTCAGGTATCCCACCCCCTTTAAAAATTCTGCCGGCCGCCTTAGGCGGGCGGCAAATTTTTTAGAGTTTTTTCCGAAAAATAGTGTATTTTTTAGAAATTTTTAGGAAAATTGACGTATTTTCGGTTTTTTCTTCTTCTATAAAATGACGTAATTTATGACTAAATTGGGGTTAAATCCAGTTAAATTAACTAAATTTAGTCTAAATTCAGTTATATTTAACCCCAATTTAGGGGTAAAATATCAAATAGCTTTTAAAACGCGTTTTAGGAAAAATAACGACTTTTTAAAAAAAAAACCCCTACCCTAGACCCCCCAGGCAAAATTCTGGATAAGTCGGCTATTTTTCTACCCCTGGACTCCCCCTGACCTGACGGACCTTGCACATTATTAAACGATATTAAATTTCACAATATTAAACGAAAATAATCCTATTTGCTTATCAAGACTATATTTATAGTTAGATTATTTTCAACATATTTGTTGAACAAATCTAAATTAGGATAATATAATTTATAAATTATAAAGTACAAATATCTGCTCTACGTATTTAAAATGTATAATTATTAGTTTAAAACATTTTATATACTCTATTAAAACATATGTTTTATAAAAACCGAAATTTGCAATAAAATGATTGAACTCTTGAAACAAACATTTGTGACTAAGTCTATATCCAAATTGATATTTGCGATAAAATTGAAAAAACAGATTCGGATCAAAAATAAGAGATTAGAATGCAAACTAATGTAAGCAAGGATATTTGAGTACCGGTAGTTTGAAAATGTGAAAGATATTTTTTTCTCTGATCCGTCTTCGATTTGAATGATTTTTGTAATATCTTATGTCAAATATAAAAAATTGATTATTAAATCGATTCTTGCTTTTTTGAAAATGGTTGATAAGGCGGGTACTAAATTTGCAAAATAAGTTATCTTCTTAATTTTTCACTTGCGTAAGCATAATAATCTAATTAAAAATTGTATAATTTTATATATACAGGTTGATCATTAATTGGGCTGCTCATCAATAAAATGTATTTTTAATTTCCTTATCAACCTTAACCAATTAATGATCAACCTGTATTTAATTCTGATTAATGCTCCTGTAAACTTGATAAAATAAGATAAAATAATGCTTAAAGTACTGTATGGCTGTATGCTTATACAGTATTAAAACTGTACAAGGTAATATGTAGGGCAGATAATAAACTCACTTAGCAATGACAGAGGCCTGAGTGGCGCTGGCAGTCAGACCTGTAAATCAACTTTTTTAAAATGACATCATTTGAAGCCATTCATACATAGACTTACAAATTAAAAGGGATTGTCTGAAGCGATGCTCTAATGCTTGCAATTCGTGTGTTAACAAAAAAGTGGACTAAAAGAGCATTATTTTCGAACATATTGTGTGAATAGCCTTGAAGTGAAAAAACATTTCGTGAAAATAATAGTGAAATTCATTTTGAATTTAAAACATATTGTGTTTTCATTGTATGTGTTGTTTGAATGCGTCTTAAAATTGTATTTAAATATTGTTTTAAAATTCAAGTTTCGATTCAATTGTTTCGCAGTTTTTCGGATTATTTCCAAATTAAGTCTTATTTCTAATATAATAATACGTTTAGACTTAAAGTTTAAACTATTACTAATCGATTAGCTATTAATAACATTTCTGTTTTCTCGACTCAAATTTCACTTATTTTTTATTTATATTTATTTTTTATTTAATTTATATTTAATTGTATTTAAATTTAATATAGATTTAAAATACACTGAAATTGTATCAAAAATGTACAAAAAATTTCTGAAATGTAAACAAAATCTAATTACAAATAGCGATAACTTTTATAAATCAAATACTTATAACCCGTTTAGACATAAATTTAGAAATTATTTCAATTTTTTGAAATATCGCCAAAAATCGATGGAATTATCGAAAAATAATATTCAAAATATTGGCAGAAATTATGTGAAAAATATATATTCAGTAAATAATAGCCATTTGAGTGAAAATAGAGTGAAAATGATTGCCAAAAGTGGGAGAAATAGCAGCGAATCGGTTGTCGAGAGAACGCGCCGTCCGTTCACTCGAACCGATTCGACGGTTGGAATCAAATTGAGTTCAAAATCAATTCAAAATAATTCAATTGGTTTTCGGCGAAACTCGAGTAATAACTTATTTAATATTAATTATAATCTTTCGCTAAATCCGAGATTAAATAGAAATAAAACCAAATATTTCGCTAAAAGTAATCCAAACACTAATAAGTCGTCTTCAGTGGTAATAATCGGTGGAATCGCTTACAGATTAACCAAAAACAAGAATAATTCGACGAAAAGAATAACCAAAATATTGACAAAAGCAGAGCTCAGTCGTGAAGATCGAGTTAAACAAGAATTGGCCAAAACTGCGACCAATAGTGTTCGACCGAAGTCGCAGAGGAAGGCATTGAAGACCAAAATGACTAATATTTTGACCGAAAATAAGACTTTAATTAATAATAATATCAGAAATAATGGCGAAAACAAAGTGAAGACTCTTATAGTGAGAGGTATTAAATACGAAATGGATTTGAAGGCAAAGACATTGAGACAAGTGATGGCCGACTCAGACAGCACTTCCAAACTTAGATCCAAAGGCCGCCGTATGTCACGTCTCGACATCGGGGGTCTCACATACCGGTGCTCTACAGCAAGACCTGGTTTACTGATCGCTAATACGAGTGCTGAAAGAAGTCGACTTTTGAGGAATCGGGCGATAAAAGCGTCGATAAATCGAATACTTTCGGCCAAAAAATGTGTTAATAAATGTCAAAAACACTGTATTTTCTTCTGTAGATTCGGTCGATGTCTGAAAGGACAGGACTGTCCGTACATTCACGACAAGGACAGGATTGCCGTTTGTTCCCGGTTTGTGACCACTTCCTCTCGCTTTTCATTTATTGCTATTCTATTCTAGATTTTACTCTAGTTTTAGATTATATTATATTTTGTCGTTTTGTTTGTTTTACTTATAAGTTATAAATAATTAAATTAATTGAAATTCTTAACTATAATGAGCTGTTTATTGGGTTAAACACAAACTATTGAATAGTTTTTAAAATGTTTTTACAATTTATAGATTAAGTTATGGTTTTTAGGACTAAATCTTATTCAAAGTCTAAACATATTATTTCAATGACAAACATCCGGTGCTCTTGTCTTACAAGCGGACTGTCTTTTCAATGTTTTAATGATTACATAAAAATAATCTCAAAAATAGTTAAACAAATAATTAAATATACCTTTTGATGCATTTTTATTCAATGAATTCGACGACGCGTTTAGTTTCATTCGCGGCACCTGTAAGTCGAAAGAGTGTCCGTTCGCGCACTGCGTGGCACCGGACAAAATGCCTGTTTGCCAGTACTACCTCGAAGGCAGATGTAGTAGTGATTCCTGTGCCTACAGACACGTTAAGGTCAACTCAGACGCAAAGATATGCCAAGACTTCAATCGCGGCTATTGTCCGAATGGCGATCAGGTATTCGATTGCACCGTTAGATTTGATGTCTAAATATTACTTAATCTGATTGCGATGTCTCGATATAGTGAAGAGTTTTTCTCTTCTTTCGAGTTTTGTTTTTTGCAAATTATTTTATGATTTGTTTTATTTCGTATTTTTAGTGCAAATCCAATCATCTCTTTGTTGTTAAAAATAAAGACAAAATAAAACCGAAAACTAAGTCAAAAAAGTCATCAAAAAGTGTCAAAAAGTTGTTTAAATTTGAACCAAAGCTTAGTTGTAGTGTCAGTCAAACGACTGAATCTTTGCCACAATTTATACCGATTTCTAACTTAACCTCAGATTCTAATAACTGTTCGGAAACCGAATTGAATCCAATATTTGTCGACAATGAGTGCCAACAAACTAGTGAATCGATTGAACAATCAGTTGTTTCTAATAATAATAATAATAACAATAATATTAAAACCAATAATAAGAATAGAATTAATAGAAAAGCGAAATATTTTTGGTTAGAAAGTGATGACCAAAACAGTAATTCTGAGATCAGTAGTGATGACGAGACGGACTGTCGCCCAACCATTAGAATTGTACCGAAATTTCTTTTTTGATTCGTTTTTCTTTTTACTGAAATATTCTATTCGTAGGTAAGTATTAAAAAGCTATTACTTTTGGTTTATTCGTTGTTTAAGATATATTACATTCATTAAAATCGTATTTATATAATGTATATATCGTATTGTTAACACAAAAGTGTTTTTTATTGTAATTATATTTTTATTTCCATTTTAATCCATTATTTTTATTTAAATATAAAAATATAAACATTTTCTCATTTTTCTACATTTGATGTAAATATTTGTTGAATTAATATTAAAATAAAGAAAAAGATTACAAATAAATGTTTCAATTATTTCTGATTTAATATTAAATAATTTTCTTAAATATTATTTAAATGTAAGCATTGATGAAGAGATGAGTTAATACTTCGATTGAGAAACAAATGAAGTTTCGATCAAATACTCGCAAATAATTAGATTGACTCTAACATTGATAGACATGGGAAGAGGTATTCGACAATTAGTGGAATTAATTTTAACACTTTATGGGTCAGGAAATTGTTGTACTGTAACAGTAGACGGTAGCTATACATGAATATGAATACAGTATAAGATTAATTGTTTTGATGGAATTTTCAATTAATATAAAACTTTTAGTTTTTACTTCATTTCAAAACGACTAATGAATTAATAAAATATAAGAATAATATTTTGAGTAAAAATGGCTTAAAATAACAATTACTGAATAGACCTGAAAATGGATTAAATGGATTAACTGCTTAACTAAAAAGTGCCGATAATTCACAAAAGGTTTTAGGATTTACATCAAACACAACAACTCGAACGACTACTTCCTATTTGTTTCAGACTTTCAATAAGTTCTAATCAAATCCTAAACACGGATTCAAACACTTCCTCGACGTCTGAGTACTCTTTGAAGCAGTCATTCGAAAGCAATTCAAATGATATTCATTTTTTAAATACATTTATTCAAAAATTGTAGAAAATGTTTAATAATTTTGTTTTATTCCTCGTTTTAATCAATAACTCTGTTTGGGCTCAAAGACAATCAATAGATATATTGATCCTACAGTCGGCGCCGGCTACTATAGCACCGATGCCAGCAGTGGCAGCTCCCGCAACTCCAGCACCTCTACCATTTCTACCGGCACCTCCACCACCTCTAGCACCGGCACCTTCACTATCTCTAGCACCAGGACTTTTACCACCTCTAGCACCAACACCGGCAACCTTAGTGCCATCACTAACACTGGCACCGCTACCAAGCCTAGCACCGGTGCCGAATCCGCCAACTTTACCCCCAATAACAATACCAACTCTGGCGCCAATAAATATTCCATTGCCACCCATCCATCTCCAGAACCCAATCCCTCAAATAAATTTGGGTCCGTTTGGATTCGCCGCACCGTTTGGTCTGCATTTGGATCAAAGTATGGCTGCATTTCGTTAAGCATTTAATAAGTATTTAAAATTATTTAAATTATTTTTGCAGACGGACTGGAATTAGATGCCGGTGCTGTAGCCGGTGCGGGAGGCGCATGTAAGGTCAAATTTTATTCAATAACAATATAATATGATAATTAACATGATAACTTGTTACTTGTAAACTATTTTATAGCTGCTAGCGCTGGAGCAGCTACTGGGATAGGCTTGGGTGCTGGTGCCGGGCCACTGCGTGGAGGCGCTTCGGCTGGTGTGGGCACCCCATCTATAAACGCTGGCGCGTCAGCTGGTGTAAGCGCTGCTGCTGTAGGCGCCGGTGCTTCGGCTGGAGTTAGCATTGGAAGAGGTCTTCATATTAATTGTACTTTAATAGACATTAAATGAATTGAAATAATGTTTGTTTGAGAACAGGAAGACTGGGAATGAATCCCAACTCCAATCAAGTCTTAGTGTCTAAGAAATCAATGACTGATTCAATGGATTGCGAATATAATCGACACAAACATATGGAAACATATAAACAGATTAACAGTTATAACAAACTCAAGACAACTATTCGACGCTTTCGGAGATTTTCGAACTAATCATCGCTTAAACGGAGTTTCCTTTCGGACGGTCTAACCGATTGACGATTATTTATATCTGAATTAATTATTTTCATTCTTATATTTATGTATTAATTAAATTATTTTTCAAAAACCAAATAACATGAATGAAAACTACCTTCGAATTGATTTCATATAAAAACTCTTAATTGAAACCAATGAACAGTTGAACAGTATTTAGATTTAATAATTAGTTAGGAAAAGGTAGGAAAATGGTGGATTTTTTCAGATTTTTGCCTGGGGGGCAGAGAGTAGGTTTTTTTTCAAAAAGTCGCCATTTCGCTTAAAACTCGTTATCTAATTTATCTCTAATTTGGGGTTAAATTTAACTAAATTTAGTTAATTTAACTGGAATTAACCCATTTTAGCCATAAATTACGTAATTAAAAAACCCGAAAATACATCAATTTTTCGAAAAAAAACCAAACAAAAATACAGTATTTTTCAGGAAAAAACCCAAAAAATTTGCCGGCAAAATTTTTAGAAGGGTAGCTAACTCTTCGATTGTGGTAGGGGTATTTTGAGAATTTTTCGTCTCTGGGGGGGATTTTAACCATTAGGTTACATCATATAGATTACTATGTGATTTGTCCTTGTCATCGAATGCTTGCTAATTTAAAAATGAGTAAAAGTGGCCTACAAAATTCCCTGGGTATTTTTTCAAATTTTGGTATGTTACCCTTCAACTTTGTTGATTGATCTATATTTAATTAATCAGTTATAACATAAATTCAATTAGAATTTAATTAATAAAATTTAGTATTTTTAGTCTAAGATTTAGATAAATATAATGAATAATAATTCAAATTTAGTTTATTTAATATAAAATATATAATCAATTATTTGTTTTACAATATTTTCTATAAAAAGTAATATTAATGTAAATATAATCAAAAAGATATTCTCTGCAAATGATCCGTCAATTCCCGGTTGACTTTCCCCTTAAGACAAGAATGAAATTTACGTTTATTTGAATTCTTATGACTCCTATTGAACAACAAATCATTGCAATTGACGCAGAAATCAAGTTTTCGCACAAAAACTCTACAATATTTGCCATCAATTCGATTGTCGCTTGAATTCAAGTTATAACGAGTGCTTGGATTGCAATCATTGGACACTTTTTCGCCACTATTTGTCTCAAAAACTGTTTGGTTTGGAGTTTGAGTGCAATTCAAACCATTAGTATTGCAGTAAAACTCGATTTCCCTGACTTTGGACTCAATGTCCGACTGTTTCAGTGATTCAACGCTTTTCAGACAATGTTTGCGTAAATGTGACGTCAATTCCATAGAATTAACGGCGAGTCGGGAGTCGGCGCCCACTCTCGGTCTTAGACTCACTCGTGATATATGTCTTAAGGGATGTCTGGATTGCAAACGACTAAACGGCTTGTGTTTGAGATCTTCGACACCAATCAGATCCAGATATTTAGTGAACTGTCGGCTGTTGTCGGGCCGGCAGTCGTCCATCTCTTCGACAACCCTTTGGAATCGATCAGAGGTTCGGTAGTTATCGATAGCATTGAAGCGAATTCGAGAACAAATGCGTTGTCTTTGACGACACTTTCCGTACGAATGGATCAGATTTGGTGACATTTCCACCAAAACTGAAGACTCCATTACCGCCACATTCTTCTGGTTTTCAGTTTTGTTGGTCTTCTTCGGAGAGAGACTTAATTTCATTGTTTTTATACTTTTTCTACACTTTATATACGAATCGATTGATTTGTTTTTTCACTTTTCAATAGAAATTATTCTTTGGTTTTTGTATATAAAATATATAGTTTTCGACTGATTTCTACATTTAATTAATTAATTAATGACTTAATCATATAATTAGTTTCAAAACAAAACTAAAGTAAAAAGTTTTTACTAAAAACCCAAACAAACGGCAAAAAAGAGCGCGAATTGTATCGCAATTTTGTGCCGAAAAGTGGCGCTATTTCTGAGTTTTGGACTTCAATTGATCGATAAATAAGTTGTAATGTATTTAAAATTTTATAATCAATAAATCAATTATAGATTATATAGTCAATTAAATCACTCTTAGATACCTAAGTTTTAGTCAATAAAAATAACTATTATATACTAAAATATATAGAGATTTTGTTTTAAATCAGAAATTTGAGCAAAAAATTGAAATAAAAACTTTCAAAACATTTATTTTAAATTCAAAAAACACTTTTAGCAAACTTTTTCAGACAAACAGAATATTTTGGAAATATGTATAAAATAAAACAGGAATTTATAGCCAAAAGTTTTTTTACAAAACAATTAATCGAAAAGAGCAGTAATTTAGTTGTTTTTTAAATGTAATTACAATTTTTGATTCAATTTAGTTAATGGCTTTAAAGTGTAAAATACAGTATTTGACACTAATTTTCAATTATTTAAATTCAAATTTAAAAGTTATAGTTAAAGAGAGGCCACAAGAAATCAATTAATAATTTAAATTTAAAATTCACTACTTTTTAAATTATGGTTTGGAATGTGTACTAAAATCTGAGTACGAATTAAGTTAAATAATTCAATAATTAATTGAATTTAAACAAAAAACGAGCAAAACATTGAAAAATTATTTCCAATTATATAAATACAATAATTATAGTATTGTTTTGTTTTAATAGCAAAAAGTGTTAAAGTGCTTAATGACTAGTGATGTTTGAATTAAAGTTAATTAAATTATAATTTATAATATAAATCAATATTTATTTGGATTATAATTATATAAATTTCAAAATATGTATATTTGGGATCAAATGGTTTAACACAAAAGGCTTGTGTTTTATCAGCAAATTATTATATAATTCAATACACAATATATAATATATTTAAATATAATTTAATTTTTAATATACCTTAGAATTTGAGTTTAATTTGGAATCAAATGAATAAACTGTTAAATTAAGCCAAACTTAAAATAATTGTTTTTATGCATTTATAATATAAGTGTATTTTCAAGAGTGAAAGTACTGTACAATCAATCGTTTGTTGGTTTTGAATAACAGTTTTACTTAAATTATATAATCGATACTCAATTCGAACCATAATTATTAAATCAATTAAATATCATTTTAAAAATTAACATAAATATTAATAATTAGCAAAAATTATCAATAATTTTATGATTAAAAGTAACTGTAATTAAGGCAAACAAAAAATTAAATACAATTCTTATGTAATAAAAAATAATAAACTCTTAAAATGTTTTAGAATTTTGTTTTTCATATATAACTGATTCGCAAAAAGAGAAAAACAAGATTTTCTCATAAGAAAGACATTGAATATATTTTAGTCGACAATAAGAATGGTTCGGCTTAACAACAGCCACTTCCCTGATTAGATCCTGTACTACCGGCCGGTAATGCAGCCGTTGGCGAGTGTTGGGGACCTATTTTGATACCATTCGCCTGAAAATAGAGTTAATAATTCAATTAAGTTAACCAAATTTAAAAATAAACATTGCAAACATAAGCCGATTGAGAGGCCAGGTATGCAGACGCACCTCATTATTGATGTCGAACACCCCTTCCTGTATCTTCTCGTAAATCTCTTTCGCGGTATTAATGAACGCCTCCTCAACATTGGCGGCCGTTTTGGCTGAAGTCTCCATAAAAATGAGTCCGTGCTCTCGCGCGAAAGCCTCGCCCTCTTCCTTCTTGACCTCCCGGCGCGATTCGAGGTCAGACTTGTTGCCGATGAGCATAATAACCATATTTGAGTTCGAGTGCTGTCGCGCGTCCTCCAGCCATGTCGTCAAGTGGTTGAATGTGTCTCTTCTGGTTATGTCGTATACCAGGAGAGCACCGGCTGCTCCTCTATAGTATGATCGGGTGATCGAACGGAACGCTTCCTGACCTGCCTTTTGAGTAAAAATTATATCGTTTTTAATATCAAACGAATTATTATTTATAATTCAATATTATTTTAAATAATTTCCTAAAAACCAATTTATTATTAAATATATTGGAATCGAACAAAGTTTACACAATTAGTACTTCAATTAACTT
>JAQIYC010000973.1:0-10835 GCA_034699545.1 Porobelba spinosa | reverse complement strand
TCTGAGGCAAAATTTTTTCCTCAGGGGGGGTTGCGGACCTGGACCCCCCCCTATGGCCAACCCTGGTTTAAATGATTTAATTTATTAACTATGTATACGTAAGTTAATTTTCTCAAACCCCATATTTGTAAACCTTCTACAAGATTACTGATAAGAGTGGACTGTCGTGGCAGCCCTTTGCAATTCGATATGCAGCCCATACTTCGGCTACCATGCAATGAACTATAAAGTTTTAAAACTTTTACTATTGTAATGATAATTTGTTTTATATTAAGCAATATAAGTTTTTAATCAGAACATAAGAGTTTGTGTATTTTGAGTTTCTGTTTGAAGTGACTAAATGTGAAAAAATGTTAACCAGGGTTGGCCAAGGGAGGGGGTGTTGAGGCTCTCAATTCCACTGAGGAAAAAATTTGGCCTCTAATCCCCCCCCCCCCTGAGATTTTGCTCGAATATAGGAACCTTTCTCTTTAAAAAGGCGGCCGTCTATGGCGGCCGGCATTTTCCCCGCCATTTTGAAAAAATGGCGCTAATTTAGTTAAATTAACGCTAAATTTGGTTTAAATCCAGTTAAATTAGCTTTCTTAGTGCTAAATTGGCTTAATTTAGGGTTAATTTAGTTTAAAACCGGTTTTCGGGAACAAAATGGCGGTTTGGCGCGAAAATTTTGGCGGAAATCCGTTATCTTGTTTTTGAGCTGACCCCTACCTGGACCCCCCTTAGAATTTTGAGAAAAAAATGAGCCCTTTACCTCTACCTGAACCCCCCCTGACTTGACGGACCTTTGCCAACCCTAATGTTAACTTTAATTACGATTTAATTCAATTATTTAATACAGAAAATAATTTGAAACCTGTACATTTATTTTTCAATAATTTTTTTAAATAAATGTTTATTTTAAAACTATTTTTTTAAAGTAATCCTTAATTAAGAGTAAATTACTTTGTTAAAAATTATACTTTTGTCATCCATAGTATTTTTTACTATCTATGAAATCGCTATTAATAAGGTATAATAATTTTAAAATAATTATTTCAAATTGAAAACAATATTGTTTTTAAGAAATAATGTTTTGTTAGTTTAATAAATTCTAGCTGTAATGGGATTGGCTGAAACGAAATTAGCCGAAACGGGGTTAGATTAAATGAACATTTTTATTATCTGAAACGGGATTAGCTGAAATGAAATTAGCAGAATTGTGGATTTTTATATTTTATTTGTATTTAAACTTTAATATTTTTGATTAAATAAAATCAAAGCAAGCTAATAAATAAATATAATATTCAACAACACAATTTTTAATAATAATTAATAAGCTTCAATTACAATTAAAACATTAAAAATACAGTTGATTATTTTACAAATATTTAAAAAATTTAAATTAAATTTTTTTAAAATTAAATTTTTTTAAAATGGACACAAAAAATAATTTGTATTTATTTTCCGTTATAAACTTTTAATTAAAAAAATAAAATTTAAAACTTAAAATTTATAAGTAAGTTACTAGTTACAGGTATTAAGAATCAATACATTAAAATATTTATTATAATTTATAATATTCTGCATTATTAACTTATAGCTACGGTATTACATATTAGCTGATATTTTATTGAACGTCTTGTTTAAGCTAAGTTATATTCAAATTAAGTTTATATAAGATTTTTAAAATGTACCCGTTTAATAATCAATTTATCAAAAGTTTTAAATAAAAATATTGTCGATAGTATTTTAATTATTAAATAATTTACAGTACATTAGATTAGAACCACTCAATACTCGGTCAAGTTTACACAACTCTGCTCTAAACCAATAAATTAATTGTGGACTTGTGGTCTCCCAAATCTGAGCCTCATTTTCTATGCTAACTGTGAGCTGCGGAAGTTTATAATTTTTAAATATTACAAAATATTGTTTAAAGCAAACTAAGCAAAAACACCTCATTTGATAATAACCGTTAAAATGTGAATCTATCGATATTTCTATATAATATTTATTATTTAAACATCATTAAAACAACTCTGAACAATTTATCAACATCGTCAATCAGTCGATCGAACTAAAATCGCCAATCAGTCAAATAGTAAAAATGCCATGAAAATATATAGAATTGAGCCTGCAAATCTAACTATAGGAGATATGCATTTATCAATTTGAGCCCAACTGAACTGCAATTCGGTGAACAAGAGGTGGCACAACATGTGGACAACAGTCACATAACTTAATTCGTTTGTATATAACGTATTAATAACTAAACAATTTGGGTCTCAGATCTACCCTATCATATGATTGCGCATATTTTGAAGCAAACACTTCTGGGTTGTGCCCCTTATGTGGTAACAGAGTGTGTGGAGGGTTTGCCAAACAGACTAACATATCGAGTAAAGCCATAGTATTGGAGTGACTGAAACGTAAATAAGATTTTCATTAATACAATACAAATATCGCCATTAAATACATTACTTATTAAATACAATAATTTTGATAATAAATAATTGAATGAAAAATAATTAATTTAAATGTTTTGGCATTTCGTAGTAATTCTAAGCAATTAATTGATTGTCAAAAGCGAGTAAATCGATTGAATGAGAAAATGCAAAATGTATTGCCAGACGACCCAAACCATTGTGCCGTAAGTGAATCCCAATCCGTTTTGGCCACAACCCGACCCGATGTGGCCACCAGTGCCACCAATGCGTTCCGCACTAAGACCTCGGACGTGCCCTCCGCAGCACTCGTGCACAACCAGCCGGTGCCCAATCACAGCCTCAACCACAACCTCTCGGCCCAACAATTGCAACAATTATTGAACAGTTCCTCAAATACTGTCCACAAAAACAATAACAACAGTAATAGTTCTTCGGCTCTCAATACGACTAACTGTTCTTCGCCTAAACTCAACCTAATGGCCGAACTCTTCGAATCGGAGGAAGAGGACGACGACAACTCTGAGGTACTCACCGTTCCATCACTTCCACACCTAATCCCAACTAATGTCTTGTTTTAGCCAAACCTCGACCTCTGCTCTCATTCAGTGCTATTAGTATTGAAAGCAATCTTTACTTAAAATGTGTTTTCAATTGCGATTCGTTTCGAAACTAATTATCGATTAGTTTTAAATTACAATATATTTCACAAAATGAATGCAATTTTCTCTCATTTCCAAACAAACCCTAAATTATTAAATCATTTTTTGTCACTAATATTGAGAAAATATAATTCAATTAAACCCTTATATACATTGAACTAAAATCTGATTTAGTTTTTATATAATTATCTAAAGATTTGCATAAAAATGATTCAATATATTAGTGGAAAAGTTCCTAATATTAGTTAATCAATGGTTTGTCGACAATACCCACACTTTATCCTATATTTATTGCCACATGTTTTTCGTTTTTAAATTATATATAAATATATTTTTATTGTTTAGTATTTTTAGTTTTAATCGTTGTTTGCATTTTCTAATCGAGAATATCTTGATTTAGATTTTCTTATTATTTGTTTTTTAGTTTTCACTCATTTTTAAGTCTCAACTCATTCAAGAATTTAATCATTTCTGTATCGCTTTTGAGTCAATTTGTTTTTACATTTAATTATCGATCATTTAATTAATTTATGCGACAAATGCATAGAAATGATTGAATTCACATCGAATTGGTCTGAAGTATGTCTTTTGAACGAGTGGTCAAATAAGTAGAAATGAATTATTGGCAAACATTCGGTGATTTGTGTTTAAATCCGTTCTCTTCCTGAATGCGTTCAAAAGGCGTATTTACTATAGCCTTACGAGTGGTTTGGGTTATAAACAAGTCTACGGAGAATAAGAATGAGAGAGAGAATGAGCACAAATCCACGTAAATCATGACTAGTTTGCAAAGTGCTGTCATTTAGAGGCAAACGCTCAGATAGTTGACTCAGTTTAGACATTGTTAGGCATTGTTTCACAATTAGTATAGCATTTAATTGTCCGAAATATTGAAACTAAAATCTGATAATTATTTGATGACAAAACTTAATGATTAGATTTATTTTCGTTTTAAAAACTTATCAAAAGTTAATTTCAAACTTAAGTAAAAACAAAATAATTGAGAAATAGAGTGAAATGAAAAACCACATGAATTTAGTTTACTTTAAATGAATTGAATATATATTTTTGAATTAATGAAAGTTTACATTAAAATAATTTCTAAACCCAATGCATAAACTATTTATCCATTTAATACATAAAATGGACTAAAAGTTGAATTTTGAAAAATATAATTATTAGAAATATTTGTTAGAATAGCTTAAGTAAAGTATGGGTTAGACGAGAGCTTATGACTTCCAACAGGAAAATTCAATTTGAATGAAGTTATTGTTGAAACCATAAAATATATTAGAAATAATAGAATTGATGCGAATTGTTGTTGTATTGACTCGTTTAACGGTTGGCTTCGCTTCCAATAATTAACTCTAAAGTTCTTTTGCATACAATTGAATGATAGCTATGATAGCGATCTGTTTTGGATTCAATTGCATTAATCTATTAAATAGGTTGAGTCGTTCACATTAGACGAAGAGCCAGTTCTCGACACTTCCAGATTTCTATTGTCTGCAGAAACCTCTGACAACAAACTGGTCGCCGGTATTGAACTCTTGAGTCAATTGTTTTGATAAATATTATAAGATTTGAATTAATATCGATTTAGGCATTCATTTGGGAGAAGCGCCTGAAATAGACGCCGAGTCGAGAGCCAACTTAGAGGCACTCCTGGAGGCCGGTATGACTCGTCTCTCGATTCAGACAAATCAGACACTTCTAAACTCTAAAATCTAAACTTATTGCAGATAAGCATCTGATCGATCCGGACGTCCTGCGCCGGATCGCCTCATCATTCGCAGTGAGTGACGTGCACTGTGCTCTGGACGAGGCCGCGGCCGCCATCGCCAAAATGCGGATCAATGACCCACCGCTTACATCCATGTCCTCTCTTTCGGCTTCCAATGTTATGCATAAATCAGACGCATCTGAAGAACTTGAACCTAATATCGAGGGTTCGTCTCGTCTTATGGACGACAGATGTAGTGTTAATGAAGTGACAGAAGAGGGCGAGAGCTTCCTCTCCTTCGCCTGTTCTTCGGGACACTACGAGTTGGCCAAACAGCTGTTGGTCGCGCGCGCGAACGTCGAGGACAGGGGTCTTAAAGACACAACACCTTTGATGGAGGCTTCGAGTGCCGGACACTTAAAAATAGTTGAGCTCTTAGTTGAACACAACGCTGAAGTCAACGCTCAGACATCTCAAGGAAACACTCCTTTGATGTACGCCTGTGCCGGCGGTCACGAAGAAGTGGTGAAATTGTTGCTGAGAAATGGTGCCAATGTTGAGGACCACAACGAGAACGGACATACGCCGCTCATGGAGGCCGCCAGTGCCGGCCACGTCGGCGTCGCCACTATTCTGGTCGAACACAGCGCCAGCATTAACACCCATTCCAACGAATTCAAAGAGTCGGCGCTCACTCTCGCCTGTTATAAGGGGCACCTGGAGATGGTTCGCTTTCTCTTGGAAGCCGGTGCTGATCAAGAGCACAAGACCGATGAAATGCACACGGCATTGATGGAGGCATCGATGGATGGGCACGTGGAGGTGGCCCGACTGCTTCTGGACTCGGGCGCACAGGTGAATATGCCGGCCGACAGTTTCGAGTCGCCGCTAACTCTGGCCGCCTGTGGCGGACACGTAGAGCTGGCAATGCTTTTGCTCGAAAGGGGCGCCAACATTGAGGAGGTGAACGATGAGGGTTACACACCTCTGATGGAGGCCGCCCGGGAAGGGCACGAGGAAATGGTAGCTCTTCTTCTCAGTCAAGGCGGAGATATCAACGCTCAGACCGAAGAAACTCAAGAAACAGCTCTAACTCTGGCCTCTTGTGGCGGCTTTCTAGACGTCGCAGACTTTCTCATCAAAGCCGGCGCCGACATAGAAGCCGGTGCTAACACCCCATTAATGGAAGCGGCACAAGAAGGACACTTGGATTTGGTGCGGCATCTGATCAACTCTGGCGCTAACGTAAACGCAACCACCAGTTCCGGAGACACAGCTTTGATGTACTCGTGTGAGAACGGACACACAGACGTCGCCGAACTGCTCCTACAGGCCGGCGCCAACTTGGAACAGGAGGCGGAAGGCGGTCGAACACCTCTGATGAAGGCGTCGCGAGCCGGCCATCTCTGCACTGTTCAGTTTCTGATTAATAGGGGCGCGAATGTGAACAAAGTGACCGCAAACAACGATCACACGCCTCTCTCCCTGGCCTGTGCGGGCGGACATCTGGCAGTGGTGGAGCTCTTGTTGGCCAACGGCTCAGACCCGACCCATCGCCTCAAAGACAGCTCAACGATGCTGATCGAGGCGGCGAAGGGCGGGCACACGACGGTTGTCCAGTTGCTCATTGACTACCCGACGAATCTGATGGCGTCTTCTCCACCCGTCAGTCTCTCCCACTTGAGCTCTACCGAAGCCGACGTCACACCTCGTGTTCCTCCTCATGGCCTTCAACTCGAAGACACTTCCAGTCGAACGCATTCTTCCATTTCTTCACTTCAATCAAAAATAAATCAAAAATCGATTTCAAAGAAAAACATTTCGAAAGAATGTATTTCTGCGACGAATGCATCGAATGTTATGTCAAACACAAACATTGCCTCCGATTCTGTCGACAGTTATGTCCCGTTCACTAAAGGACGCGCCAACAGCACTACCAAAGTCTTAGAGCGCAGTCTTTCCGACAGCGGCGCCTCATTTGCCGCACCGACGGCTCAAATAGGGTTAACCGAATCGACGACTTTCTCAAGCATTGATGCCCTGAAAGAGGCCGAAAGACTCGAAGCGCGTATTAATGACATGATTAGGAGAACCGATGAGTTGGATCCGGCAAAGGAGGAACAGATTCGCCAAAAACAACAAATACTGGAAGAATTGCAAAGAGTAGAGCGCGAATACCAGGCCCATTGGCAGCAGCAGCTCATTCAGTGCTATCAGGCCGGCCTTTCATGCGGCCCTTCATTATCTCAAGTGTCAGCCAACCTACCGGTCGACAGCACCAGTATATCTGCCAATATCTCGTCTCAAGGAATACCTCTATGTCTGGATGTGTCTAATCTGCAAAAACCACTCAAAACCGAAACATCGTTTCCAATGCCTTCAGCCATAAGTCAGTCCAATATATTTCAGTCGACTTCAGTGACCACAGACTTATCGTCAATCAGTTTGTCTGTAATTCCCACTCAAACCACATTTGCCAACACTATTAGCTCATCGACTAATACACCCATATCTCTGTCGACTCCACCGGCAAACCGGCGGTTCCGCTCTAACAGCAAAATCAAGAGCATATCCTCTAAACATTCACATCAATCGGCTCTCAATATCCCAAAGACTACTCAAACTTCTCATTCAATTACATCAGAAGAGGTCGAAAAAATGAATTTAAAGAATGCCTTCAATTTGGAACCAATGGACCCAAACAATGCAAACCCTTCTGTTAACCAACAAACACAAAGTCTTTTACAACAGCAACAGATGATTCTCTCGGAATTGGCGCAAAACTTTAGTTCCCGACCCGAGACTCTGCAGTTCCTTCAGGCGGCGGCCAATAACATGAAAATCGACGCTTCCATCCCTTTCCTATTGCCTCGTCTTTTCGAACCAAACTCTTTAGGCCAGACTTCTGTAATTCAGTCGCAACAACAACCGACATCTCAAGCTCTACCCCAACCACAACCACAACCACTTTTACCCCAATTTTCGGCCCAAACGACTCAACCGAATATTGGTTCGACTCATGCAATGCCTACGGGTCTCGAGATGACAGCAAATAAGTCTCTGCAGATCCAACCGAAAGCCAATAAATCGATTAAATCCGTAAAAGTCGGCAACACTTCGAGCCCAACTCAACTCCAACAACAGTCGCCACAACCAGTGCAGGGGTCGGCACAGACAACGCCAATTAGCAATTCGCAGCACATGAACCAAATGACTCAAACGGCTTCACTTCTTCAGACCTTAACGAGTGAACAGTTACTGCTTCTGAAGAACCAGTTCGCGGCCGCGGCCTCCACTGCCACTCAAACTGATGGGCCATTACCTTTGCAACAGCTATCGACTGCAACAACTGCACCGACTCTTATCAATCCGACCACTTATTCCGGTTCAACAAACACAGGGATCTATTCGATCGGTGCGCCCGCATTCCCGGTCTCATTAACATTATCTCCGGTTACGGCATCTCCCGCTTCGACCACTGCGTCGAACACTGCGTCGAACAGAAAAGCCATTATATCGACAATAATTCCATATCCGGTTGACGTCGAAGAGAGTAATTCACAAATAGTCTCAAACCCAACAAATATAGCGGACATTACTTCAGGTATTTATTGCAAGTTTTGTTGAATTGATTTGAAATAATTTATTCAATTAAATGATTTCCAGTCTCTATCGAATCGACGCCTCAAATGTCCAACACTTTAACGACTGCTGGTATCGACTCTTCAAACTTCATATCCTCGAGTAGTTTGTCGTCTATTCTGACTAATACTCTCAGTTCGAGCAATAACTTCGAGAATTCTTCGCTGGCAAACATGTCGACTGCCCTAACGGCGTCGTTGTCTCAGTCGGTGAGCGCCGGCTTGTCTTCACTGGCCTCTCATATGTCGTATTCAATGCCAACTCCAGTCGATTCTCTTTCTGGTAATACAATTGCATCGAATTCGAACGAATCGGATCTAATGACGTCTTTGAATAAATCGGATGTTTCGCTTCCGACCTCTTTGGCGAACACGGCTTTACCCGTCAATAATATAAGAATACCCTCCCCTCCGCCCTGGTATCCACCGGTCGACTTAGACTCACAGACCGATAGCAATCACGACACAGCTCTGACACTGGCCTGTGCTGGAGGTCACGAGGAATTGGTGTCTTTATTGCTGAACAGAGGGGCTGAGATGGAGCACAGGGACAAGAAAGGGTTCACACCTTTGATGCTGTCGTCCACCGCCGGTCACGCGAATGTAGTCGAGATTATGCTTAACAACGGCGCAGATATGGAGGCCCAGTCCGAGCGAACTAAGGATACGGCGCTATCCCTCGCCTGTTCTAGTGGACGATACGAAGTGGTAGAGATACTGCTCTCCCGGGGCGCTAACAAAGAGCACCGTAACGTTTCTGACTACACACCGCTAAGTCTGGCCGCATCGGGCGGTTACGTCAATATAATAAAACTCCTCCTAAGCCACGGCGCGGAAATCAATTCCCGGACCGGATCTAAGTTAGGCATTTCTCCGCTAATGTTGGCCGCTATGAACGGACACGCGGCCACTGTTCGGCTTTTACTAGATATGGGCAGTGATATCAACGCCCAAATCGAGACCAACAGAAACACAGCCCTAACGTTAGCCTGTTTTCAGGGCAGGTGTGAAGTGGTCGGCCTTTTGTTGGACCGGAAGGCAAATGTCGAACACAGAGCGAAAACTGGATTAACGCCTCTCATGGAAGCCGCTTCTGGTGGTTATGTTGAAGTCGGGCGCGTTTTGTTGGACAAAGGGGCGGATGTGAACGCACCTCCTGTTCCTTCTTCGAGAGATACTGCGCTAACAATAGCCGCAGACAAAGGACACTATCGTTTCGTTGAACTCTTGTTGACCAGAGGCGCTGCCATTGACGTGAAGAACAAAAAAGGCAATTCTCCGCTTTGGTTGGCCTGTAATGGCGGGCATCTCGATGTCGTCCAACTTCTTGTAAACGCCGGATGTGATATCGACAGTCAGGACAACCGCAAAGTTTCGTGTTTGATGTCAGCCTTCCGTAAGGGACACATGAAAGTCGTGAAATGGATGGTTAAACACGTGAATCAGTTTCCATCGGATCAGGAAATAACTCGATTTATAGCTTTGATTAACGACAAGGAATTGTTGAAAAAGACTAACCAATGCGCAGAGATCTTACGCCAGGCCAAGGAACGGCAGGCCGCAGAGGCCAACAAGAATGCGACCATTCTTTTGGAAGAGATTGATTTGGAGCGCTCTCGCGAAGAGAACCGGAAGGCAGCCGCCGCTCGACGGCGCGAGAGGAAGCGCCAGAAGAAGAAAGAGAAGCAGGAATTGATGAAAGCGTCGAAAACTGTGTCCAATGAGGACAAGGAGAACAAGAAGGAGTCGAATAAATCGAAAGATTTAATTAATAGATTGACCGAAGAAGACGATGACATTGAAGACGACGAGGAAGAAGACAACGAAGATTCGAATGATGAAGACGATGACGAAGAGGTACTGGAGATAACGGCGACTCCGATTCACGAGACTTCTATCGCTCAGAAAGAGTTGAAATCGAAAACAAATCCATTGATTAAAGCGACGGTTGAAGAGAAGTTAAGATCAACGCCGAAAGAGACCGAAAAGTTGAGGAAAGGCACCAATAGTTCCCATTTAGCGAATCATATAAACGCAAAAAAGACAAATCAAAGGCAATTGAATGCTTTGAACGCAAGGACTAAGAAAAAGGAGGAATTGACTCAAGGCTTAACCGATTCGGCAGATGACAGGTCTGCCATCAAAACCAATCATTGGAGCGCCGGAACAGTCGCCTCGACTACTATAACCACTTCTCAGAAAAGTGTTCAGAAAGCGTATGCCGAACGCGAGCACATGATTGCACCCAAGCCTTCAACTGATATGTAAGTGCTTTTGCTTTTCTTTATTTAAATAAAATAAAAGGCAAATACCGTATTACCTGGCTTACAATTGCATGCAAGTATAAGTCATTTTTGGACAAATTGAGTTTTCAAAAATGTAGTGC
>JAQIYC010000972.1:0-10836 GCA_034699545.1 Porobelba spinosa | reverse complement strand
CTTCCAAATATATTTAATCCAAATTTACAATAAATTATTTTATTTTCAAATTGACCAAGTTAATCTGTTCCTTAAATAAAAATTCCCTAAAAAAGAATTAAAATTCAAATGTTATAAAAATATAAAATTTATTATTTTAATGATTAATGATTTAATTGCGTATAAAATAAGTTAAACTTATAAACAGTTAATGTTTGCAAAAACTCAAATATCGAAAAAAGTGTTGAAATTAACTAAAAGTAAAAAACTGTAATCGATGTCAACTAATGTAAGTTATGATGACTTAATGGCGCTCTTCTTGATGTGTTTCCACGAGTCCTTTCGCGAGTCTTGAGGTCTAAACCATTTGTTGTAAACATAAAACTTATGACTTCGGCCGCAATTGACCTTTTCTTGTGGTTCACAAACACTCGTTTCCTGATTGAAGATCTTATTCGTTTCGCAATACAATTGGTAGTCCTTTAGCTTTCCCTTCGAGAAGGGAATGCATACGTGAAACATACGGCATTGGGTCTCTGTGTCCGCGTAGGCAATGCCGGGCACTTTGTCCTCACAATTGAATGATGTGATTATATGCGGTGCCGATAGAAACTCGAACGGAGAGGGAAGTTGGCCTTTGCGTCGACTCGGAGGCGATTCTCGTTTGCTTCGCACCGGCGGCTGAACAGCGGGTCTGCCTTGAATTGTGTCGTTTGGCAGTCCATAATCAACATATTCGTACTCATACTCTACCGGAGCGGCGGTCGTAGTAGTAGTAGTTGTCGTCGAAGGTGTAAACTGATTGCGTCGGGAGTTCTGTATAGAAGAACCGGGTGATGCGTCCGGAGCTGATGGTGGCGTCAATCGTGTTGATTGAGGTCTGGCCTGAGGTCTTAAAGGTGACTGCGGTCTGGATTGGGATTGGGGTGCGGGTTGTGGTTGAGGGGCTGGTTGTGCTTGAGGTCGAGGTTGAGGTTGTGATATGGGTCTGCTCTGGGGTTTCCTCCAGGGCTGTAGTGCCGCGGGTTTGTACAGCTCTTCTTGTCCTTTGCTGTCAATGGTTCCGTGAACTGCATCGTAATATCGCTCCGAAAGGGGACAGTAGACTATATTACCGGTAATTAATAATAAAGTAAGATAAATATTAAACTGCTTAAAACAACTGACCATGCTCATGTGAAGCACAAACTCGTGTAGATTGACTAAACAATGTGCCATTAGGACAGGCAAAACTCTGAGCACTGAGACTACCTCGCTCATTGGCAATACACACGTAATAAACAGCACACTTGGTCTCGGGGTCGGCGTAGTACTGTCCGGCCTGTTTGTCAGCGCACGAGAAGCCAGTCTTCGGGTGCGCGTGAACGTTGACAAAGACGGGTACAGTTCGAGCGCCCGGTTGTGACGGTATATCTTCTTCGTAATCAAAGTCAGTCGGGTTTTGACCCAAAACTGAAGCACTCAATAGAGTGAAGATAAGCCCTTAAAACAAATTTAGCCAAACATTAAAATTACATTTAATTAAATTTTTTGTTCGAATCAATGAATATTTAAATATTAATTTCAAAAACTTAAAGCAATAAAAAATTGAATATAAATTAAAATCAAATCGAAATACCTTTAAAAAAGTTATGTTTCATGACTTGTATTTCGAGGAAAGTCTGAATTTCCTAAACAAGAAAACACTGAAACTTATGCTCCGATCGCTTGAGTGGAAGACAAGTGAATCTGAACTACAAATCGGAAAGAATTGGTAACTTTCGCAGAAGAGATAGCACTGGAACTGCAAACTGGAACAGATGTAAATCAATTGAAATGAGGAAAAGCTTTTTGTGTTTAGGTTAGGGCACAACACGAAAGCCGTTCGAATGCATTATAACAGTAATTATTAGCCGTTTTATTAGCAGTTAAGGTCGAACTAAAAATCTGTACTTTTTTTCTATTTCGTTAATATTGAGCCAAAAAATTCTGTCCAAAAAATCGAGTTTTATAGACAGATAACGAGATTAGCGGTTGGCGTTGGCTTCCAATGGCTGTGCGGATTCGTGCAATGCCTGCCAAGATTGGTATGCCTTCCCCTTCAGAACTGGTGTAGCGATTGAACGATTGAACAAATCGTTCGCACAATTCGTTTTTGTTGGCGATAAACAAGTTTAGAGTTCGAGTCAGACCTCAATTCGCAAATTAGAGCAGAGCTTATGACTGCGAAAAGGGAGAGACCGGCACAGGACTGCTTGGGCTCAGCGCTCGAGAACGCTATTCATACGCCGATTGGGTTTCGAGTTATTTGATAATTATTATTGATTTTTAGTCAATATTTTCGTTTCAAAAAAAAGTGTTCAAAAATAGAAATCGCATTAAATTAAACCAAAATTTTTGTTTCTTTATATAACTCTATAAACAAACCTAAGAATGAAAACGACTAATGAATAACTTGACATCAATTCAATACACAATTTATTTCGTTCTTTCTTTTTAAGTCACAATTCATTTAATGATTTAAAATAATTTAAAAACTTGTTACGAGTTTTTGAAGTTTTTTCTTATATTCGATGAAAAGTTGATTTGTGTTTCAATTTATAGATTATTCGCGTTTGATATGACGAGTCGGAGCTGTCAGAGCTCTGCTCAGAGAAAAAAAATAAAACATAAATCTCTAAGTTTTGTAAACTATATATAAAATAAGAAATTTCTCACAAAATGTGTTAATTAAGAGAAAAAAAAGTTATTTTCATTCCAAACAAATAAAACTAATTTGTATTTAATATAAGTTTTATTGTAATCGAAAAATAATAGACAATTATAAGTAAATTCAAAATAAAGGAATTGAACTAAAAATATAGAAAAGGAACGAAAAGAAAATTACAATTTAATTCAATCATATCGTATAATATCTATGTATTCATTGTTTTACTTGTAATTAGAGGTTTGTTATGCAAAACACGTGTCATTCAAATCAATCAATTTTTATAGTCATTAATAAAAAATAAAACACAAATAAGTGATTAAATAATAGAAAGTGAGTCCAGGCCTACATGTCGTGCGATTCGCTTCCTTTAGAACGTCTAGACTTAAGCGCTTTCTCTCTCAAAGTCTTCTCTAAATCTTCTAATTTCTGTTTCGCCGGCGTATGGATCGCCGAGTCTTCGTCTGAACTCTTCCCCCGTTTAGAGCTCTTTCGGTGCTTTTTGTGTTTCTTATGCTTTTTGTGATGTTTTTTGTGTTTCTTCTTCTTCTTCTTCCGGCTCTGACCAGAACTCTCATCACTGCTGTCCTCCGATTCGCTCAATTTCTTCTTCCGTTTCTTCTTCTTTGGTTTTTTGTCCGAAGTGTCTGTTTTTGACTTTTTATGAATCGGAGACTCAGAGCCAGATCTGTCTGAATCTGATTTCGGTTTCGATTTCTTAACGATTTCGGGCGAATCGACGCGTTTTCGCTTATTGGCCGCCGGAGACGGCGACCGACGTCTGGTCGCACTCTTGTTTCGCTTAGGCGACGGACTTTGGGAACCGCTCTCTTCGTCGCTCGACTCACTTGAATACAGTTTAGCCGGAAGTTTGGCGACAGTAGGCGAGGCCTTCCGGGCGCCGCCCGACGACTTCGGACTCGGCTGACGACCTCTGCTCGACGGTATCGGAGATCTAATGCAATCGGAATTAAAAACCAATTAATTATATTCACAAAAAAGCAAATAATAAAAAGCGTATAAAATGACAACTAATGCGAAAAAAGTTGAATAAAAACATAAAATTAAACGCCTTTTCAGTTGTAAACAGGTTTCGACTCGAGTTTAAAGTTATAAAACCTCTAATTAAAAGAAGTTTGGGATTGGGTTTAAATCGATTAAGATTTCAAATTATTTTTTCTCCGAACGAAAAAAATTGTTTGATTTTAATCATAAAAGAGAAAAAACATTCTTTTAAACCAAATCCGGAAACAAGTGATCATTAAAAAGCATCAGAAATAGAAAAAACAGTAAAAAGTTATAGAAAATGTTGGGAAAAACTAAATATAAAACTGTTTATTATTATAAACTTAATAATAAAAATAATTTGATACTAATAGCATAATGGGTTTGAAATTCAACCCAAATTTAAAAATAGCTGAATATTAATGGAATAAAATCGAAAAAAATCGTTATTTAAGGGAAAACCCAATAATTGTGATATAATTAAACTATTATTTAGTTTTTATAATTCAATTCACATTCTAATTGTAAAGACCTTCGCATTCAATAAATTGTTATAAAAAGCAAAAATATATTTGAAAAATGCATTTGTTTGTCGACTCTGAGGGCGCCTTAAGAACTAATTATTGGAGAAATGGCAACAAAAAGATTGGTTCGCATTGCCTGACCTTCTCTTAAGCAGTTTTAGTAGTTTTAGTTTTAAGAATAAATGCTATATTTTATCAAATAATTTAAAATCTAATTAATTACTCATTCGTAGGCTTTTGGTCACGAATTGGATCGTCTCTCTTAGCAACTACTTTATCGTCAGTTTTAATGTTTGAATGTTTTGCTTCTCTTCTAATATTAGGCGAAAGTCTATGTCTTTCAGCAGAAGATATAGTCTTAGGTTTAGGCAAAACATTAGTTATGTTTTGTATATGAGTTGGCGTTAACTTAGAATTATTAGACCTTCGATCAGATGAAGCGTTCAGTTGCGGCGGTTTAGGTGACGGCCCGCCACGGGTTGGCGACCGCTTGGGTGGTGAGACTTCGCGCTGGAAAGTCTTCTTGACTGTTGGAGACGGAGTACGTCTTTGTGCTCTTGGATTGGCTCTTTGTCCGACGCCGGGAGGAGTTGCAGATCTGCGCTCTATTCGTTGCCTCTCTTTAGGATCGGGTGAACGTTTTCGCGGACCAGCCGGCGATGGAGAGCGACGGGAATGTCTCGGAGGTGACCGTTGAGGTGATCTACGTCTGGCCGGACGTACGGGCGATGATGTGGGAGAACCCCGTTTGGGTGAGAGTGTAATCGAACGGCGCCGACGAGGGGAACGGGAGCGACGACGCGGAGAAAATGGAGATCTGCGGCGACGCGGAGGGGAACGGAAGCGGTTTTCAAAACGGTTCGGTGGAAAACGTCTGGGCGAGCGTCGCATTCCGTACCCACGTCTGGGTGGAGACCGATAGCCGCGAAAACCTCTCGGACTTCTGGATCTACTTCTAGGGCTACGACTCCTTCGCCTTCCGATTGGACTTCTGGAGCCAACTCTTCTTCTTCGGGGAGGAGTCGATGAGCGCCGCCTACGAAGAGACGGCGAACGCGAAACCGATTTCGAGGCTGACCTCGACTTTGATCTCGACTTAGATCTCGATTTGGAGCCGGACTTCGACAGAGATCGCGATCGAGACTTCGACAAAGACTTCGATTTCGACGAACGAACGCTTTTGTCGGAACCGCTCTTTTCCTGCGAATCCCGAGCCCTGTACTGCCGCTTCTTGTCCGGCGACGGGTTATTGTTTGCGTCATTCGGTTTGGGTTTCACTACCTTTTCTTCCGGATCTGGTTTTAGCTTCAGTGCCGGTGACGGCGATCGAGAACTGGGAGGAGAACTGCTCTTTCGTTTAGGCGATGGCGTTCGAGATGGCGGCGAAACCTTTGGCGAATCCCTGGCCGTGGCTTTGCTTGGGCTCACATACCTTCTCTTTATTGGTGAACGCGATTTACTTTTCGATCTACTCTTAGATCTGGATCTGCTCTTACTGATAGAGTACGGCCTTCTGGGCGGCGGACCTCTTCGTCTGGGGCTTATGCTTCGTCTGCGCGGACTCCGGGAGCGACTGCGACGTCTTCCCAATGGAGAGCGCCTTCGCGGAGGTGTTCTCGACCTCTTTCGAGGGGGTGTTCGCGAACGGCTTCGTCGACGCATTGGCGACTTGTCGTTAGCCCTTCCGTTCTTTGCTTTGTCTTCAGCCTCTTTCAGCTCTTCAGCCTTTAGATCAAAATCGAATCAAAAGTTAATCTCAAAAACCAATTATTCAATAATTGTCTAAATAATTACAAAAATAAAAACAAAAAATAAAACAATTTATAAATTTATATAAAACTTAATTTTAAATAAAAATGAAGTTAAAAGTAATAGTTATTTCGAGCTTTAAAAGTAAAAACTTCAAACTTTAGATTCCAGTGCAAACAAACCTGTCGTTTCTTAATCTCTTCCTTTTTCTGATTAACGAAATCTTCGGGTATTCCGTCGCCGGAGTTTTGAGCGCTTATCAGAAGCGCCCAGAGCTCGCCCATAAACTCCCGGGCCTTCTTGCCATTGAGAAATCCGGTCAAATTGATTTGCATGAGCTTTCCGTCCGGGTTCTGGATATCGGATACAAATTAGGGGAAGAAAAGAGATATTAGTTTCGATCGAAACACGTTTTCATACAATTAAATGACAACAAATACGAGTTATTAATTAAAATATAAATTAATTCAATAGCTATTGAGTTAAAAATTGGTGAAATTCTTGGTTCGGCTCTTCTCTCAATTTGGATTCGATTGCAATAACAGACAATTGAATGAATGGACACTTGCCGTCAAACAGACCGGTTCTCTATTTTGACTATCGGTTTAGTTGAAACGCCTAAAAGACTGATCACAAAAGACTAAATCAGATATAAGAGTCGACACAAACATATTTGAGAACAAACGCTATAAGAATCTGTCGATTGTTTCAACACTCAAATCGTTTTTATAATTATTTTATACAACTATTCAAATAATTATAAATTAAAATAAAATAATAGAAAATATGATTAAAGTCTGATTTTAAAAGCGAAAGCAATTGTTAAACTAAAGCAATTTGTTTTAAAATTTTTCTTATATTTATTTATGGCTCGCAATCAATAGTACCATTCAATCAGTTTTCTTCAGTTGACTCGTATTTTTGGTCACAATTTGCTCTTATTATAGGTTTTGGATTAATTCAAATGTCATAACAATCCGTATTTGAGACACATTTTGCGATACAAATGGGAAGCATCTAATGGATCAAAATCGCAAACAATATAAACAATATTTACTTAATTTGTTTTCAATTAATTAAACTCTAAATAAGTTAATAACAAATTTAAAGCAAACCAAAACACATCCGACAATAGTATCTAAAAAACTAATTAATTATTAAATTAATAATTAATCCCAAAATAGAACTTCAAATTCATTACAAATATACTCAAAAATAGACAAAAAACTAAATTAATTACCAATTGAATCAAAAATGTGTTGACATTTGTATTAAAAAATAATACAATTAATCGTTTGACACAATTAACCGCAAAATTTACTCAATTTTTTAAATATTAATTAAATTAAAACAACTTTTCAGACAAAAAGTTATCGACAGATAAGCCATACTTTCATTAGAGATATAATACAATTAACTATTAATTAAACACTAAATCAATAAAAAGTTTATTAAATCAATGTCTCAATGAAGACATCAATCCATCCCAACCTTCTCGGCCTGAAGTTGATTCAAGACGTATTCAACGACCAGTTCGTCATCCATTTCCAGCAATTGTGCGATTCGGGTCTGAACCCATGGCCGCAATACATCCAAATTGACTTTCTTTATGTCAATCTATCAGACAATTGAAGACAAAAATCAATTATTCAGTTATTAATCAAAAGATTGAAATCGAAAGCAATTATCGATTTATTCAATTGAATGCAATGTTTGGTAACAAAGACTCACTTTATTGACGAGAATCTCATTGAACTTCAATTGTTTCAATAGCTTCTTGTGTTTGTCCGCAAACCGGTTGTCCTGTTCGGCACTCGTGCCCTAAAAACATATAAACAAATCATTTAATTAACAATTTGTTTGTAAATCATTAAACCGAAAAATGAGCTCAAATTTTGCCGGATTTGACTCAAATTTTCATTGAATTAAATTAAAATAATAACTGCAAACACGTGTTGGACTTACCCTAAAAAATCCCGCGTCTGTCATATTGTGTGTCAATTAATTAAATATCAATTAAACAATTGGTTTAATTAATTAACTTAATTTGAAAACCACATAATTAATCGTAAATATGCGGTCAATCTATTGTCACAAATGGCGACTAAACAACACATGCGGTGTAGAGGTCTCTGCAGTTACTATCGATATCTCTATTCAATTGAACGTTATTTTTATAATTACCCGAAATTCGGACACAAACCCAAACCTTAGACTCAGAAAGCATTTAATTTTTTAAAGGTTTAAGTTTTAAATCAATTTAAACCTAATTTTTAATTTATTTAATTATAATTTGATTTAATAATAATATTATTTAATTATTTGTTTACTTAATTAAATACTTTATATTTGAAGACAAACTGCCGTTTAGTTGTGAATTGTGTTCAAACGTAAACATATTTTGTGATTAAAAAAAAGTTAATTTGATTTAAATAATTGTTTTAATTAAAAATTAGTTTCGATTTAATCGATTGCATACATAATGTCAAACAATTTAAGTTCAGAACAAATATCATCGATCGGTTCGGTTCTCAACGACCCGAATAAGCCGATTGGCCAAAGATTTCGGGCGTTATTCACATTAAGAAATATCGGCGGAAATGAAAGTATTGACCAAATCTGCAAAAGTCTTCTTAACGACGATTCGGCGCTTCTGAAGCACGAGTGCGCCTATTGTTTGGGACAAATACAGGACACACACGCCATACCTGTGCTCAACAAAGTGCTGGCCAACACCGCCGAACACCCAATGGTTCGACACGAGGCGGCTGAAGCACTCGGCGCTATCGGTGCCCAACAGTCGTTGGATATATTGAAGGTTTTATTCATTTAATTGGTTTTGAAATTTAATTTAATTAAAAATTTGTTTTTTATTGTTTAGAAATACTTAAACGATTCGAATACTTCAGTTTCGGAGACCTGTCTGTTGGCCACTCAGAGGATAGAATACCTCTCGAGTCAAACCAAAGACGATTTGATCAGTGATTCACTCGTTTACAAGTCTATAGATCCGGTTCCGCCGCTTCAGTACAAAGACAAGTCGGTGTCAAAACTGGAAGCGCTTCTAATTGATCCGAAAAACGATTTATTTTCTCGATATCGAGCGATGTTTGCCTTAAGAAACATCAATACAGACGAGTCGGCCGTAGCTCTGGCCGAAGGTCTCAAATGCGGTGATTCGGCGCTATTTAGACACGAAGTCGCGTATGTTTTGGGACAAATGCAGAACCCGTTGACAGTCAGACAATTGGCTCAAGTATTGCAAGATTTCGATGAAAACGAAATGGTTAGACACGAATGCGCCGAAGCCTTGGGTGCGATCGCGACCGCCGATGCCGAACAAGAACTCAATAAATATATAAAAGATCCGCAAAGAGTGGTCAGAGAGTCGGTGGAAGTGGCGCTCGATATGAGTGATTACAACAATAGCGAAGAGTTTCAATACGCGAACGCTTTGACCAAATGATTGGATTGAGACCTGATTTGCGATTAAAACTAAAATTTATTTTCCATTAATTAGTGTTAATTTGAATAAAAATATTTTCGATATAAGAATGATATCATATCTAAAAAATGAATATATTTTTGTGAAACTTTTGGCTCATTTTTATAAAATAAGGACTCGTTTCTACTCTTGAGTTTGCAATTCCTGATGAAATTCTTGAGGCGTTTCCACGTTATCTGTTATCTGTTCCGGCGATTCAGTCGCTATTTCTCGATTCGTGTCCTCATTAGTCGACTCCGTTTTTTCGGTTTCAATATTCTCCGACTCTTGTGCCGAACACTCATTCTCATGCCTTTCCTCTTCTGGTAGTGTTTGGCTCTCCTGTTGTTCCGATTCTTTATGTTCCGTCTCTTGTGATTCCGATTCTTGTGTTTGGCTCTCATTAATGACTGCTTTTTCAGTTTCATTCGATTCTTCAGTCGGAGCACTCGTCTCAACGACTTCCGGCTCAGAGGGCGTCACCTGAGCCTCAACTTCGTGTTGTCCGCACTTACAGTCAACGCATAGACACGGATCGCAAAGACATTTCTTCGGTTCACTCGACTCTTCTTTAGGCGTTTCCGCAATATTCTCCTCTTCGGGTGCTTTGGCTTCGGTTTGGGCGACAATCACTTGTTCTTCTGCTGATTCAATTGTCTCCTTCGGCGGTTCGTTGATTGTAAGCGCCTCCATCTGAGGCACCGGCACTTCGACATTGTCCTCCTTGTGCTGGACCTCGATGTCGGGTTGAGTGGTTTGTTGGTGTGAAGTGTCGTGTATTTGTGTGCAATTGCAAGGATCGCACTTACAATCAATGCATTCACATTTGGGCTCGACTTTCGGATCGGCCGACTCAGCACAGGCTATGTCTGGAGTGTTGTCGCACTTAGAACTAGGCGTTGGTTCACTCGACGCCACTTTCTCACCTGAAGACGATTTATCTTCGATCTCAACACTCTTTCGAAAAAACGATAGTTTAGATCCCATTTCGAGAATCAATTTGAATCAAAAATTATGATAAAAACTGAATAAAAATGAGAATTAAAACGAAATAATTAGAAATGAAAGCGAAATATGCGATACATTGAGCGCTAACTTAAGCCAACGAATGATCAATGAATGGAATATTTCTGATCTCTTATATCGTTTACGTTTTTCAGTCCCACCAGTAATAGTGAGTCAAAGAGTATGACTCGAAAAAAGTTTTTGAGTAAAAATAGTCAAAAGACTTAACGAATACTCTTATGAACTTTGAAAGCGAATAAAGCGAATACTGAACTAACGTATTGACTGCAATACGAAGTTTTTCTATTTCGCCTATCAATGAAAGGCTTTCTGTATTCGCTGCCAGAAAAACATTTTAAAAGTTTACATTAGAATCTGTTTCCAATAATTACAAAAACTATAAA
>JAQIYC010000971.1:0-10843 GCA_034699545.1 Porobelba spinosa | reverse complement strand
AAAGCGTGTTCAAAAAAATATTCCAATTAAAATATTTATATTTAAAAAACTATACTAGATATTTAAATTTTGTAAAAATATTTTTTAAACCCCTCGACGCCTGTTTTATAAAAAAAATATAATTATTTTAATCTGATAACGGAATATTAAAGATAACGGGACAAATGCAAACCACCATGTTACAAGCTAAGCCAAAAGAAGCGGGGCTTGTTTGGAGACGGGATTTTAAAGAGTAAATATATTGATATAGCATTAGCTTATTTAATAAAAATTTTTATTAAAATTAAATTATATTTATTGTAAAAATTTTGAGGTTAAATATACTTAATTTGCATTAAAAATCAAAAATTTCTAAAATTTTGTGAATTAATTCGAATATTTTTAGATATTTTTGCTATAATTTCAAGCAAAATTTGCAAATATATGATATTTAGTACAAATTAGGTATATTCAACCTCAAAATTTTTACAATAAATATAGTTCAATTTCAATAAAACTTTCATCAAATAAGCATTGATATTTAATCTGTAAATTGCTGCTCCCAAATAAGCCCCACCCCTTTTGGCTTAGTGTGTGATATATTAGTTTGCATTTGGCGCGTTATGTTTAAAATTCGGTTATTAGATTCAAATAAATTTTTTTTTATAAAACAGGCGTCGATGGTTTTTGAAAATATTTTTTACAAAATTTAAATATCTTATATAGTGAGAGGGGGGTTGAAGCAAATTTTTTCAGGAGAGGGGGGTTAGAGGTTTGACCACCTTGGCCAACCCTGCATAATTAATAAAATTTTTCTTTTGTTAACTTTTAGTTTTATCAACTTTTTCCAAAAAATGGACAAGCTGATAAAACAAAGAATCGACTGTAACAAAATTATGCAAATAATTTGAGAATAAGTTAATGTTGAAAATTATAATACTAAAATAGTATCTAGTCGAATACATCGCAAACAACTATTTAAAGTATTTTTTATTCATTGATAGAATAATAGTTTTTGTGTTTATTCTATAATTAGATTAAAATGAATGTAATGTTGAATAGAATACAATGTATTAAAAAAGCAAACATTTCGTATGCATAGTCTGAATGTTTACTTAAACACAAATATAACTAAATCTTTTCATTAATATTTATTTTTTGTTTGTTTTCTAAGTCTTCTTAACATTACGTAATGTAATTCTAATTATATAACAGTAGAGCACAGGTAGTAAAATCCAGGCCTAATATCCCACACATTGTTTATGAATTTAATATAAATTTGATTATTGATTCGATTTATTCGTTTGACTTATATTCCATCAAAAAAAGAGATTATTTTTCGGTTGAATATAATTTTAACAAAATATTTACATAAATACAGAAATACAAAGAATTGTCACAAAACTAAGAATTGACGTCAAAACAAGAGCTCAATTTTTAGCTCTAAACTACACTTAAAAACATTTATTATATTAAAAATATCTTATATTTCATTATAATTTAGTCGAATAAATTATTTTTAGTATTTAACAAGAATAAATTACAGCATTTTCCCATTAATGTAAAAAAATGTTACATGCTCATTAATTTGCAACAGGTATAACGTAAAATATAGAATATTCTATATATTCTATGGAAAAAGTATAGATGTTTTTCCTTTTAAGAAAATTAAAGCTAAAAAATACTATTAAATGAGGTTTTAAATTATAAACCAATTGTTATAGTTTAGAGTTATGTAAATATTACTCAACTCTGAGTCAACAGCGATTAGATGAGAAAATAGTGACAAACATTGAGATTAGAGTTGACTATTGAATACAATCGACTATTTATTAGGTTTACTAAACTAGAAAAGCATATGAATTATTGACTACAAAAGTAGAATTCATAACTTAGCTTAATATTTACCCTGTTACATATCTTGTGGCTTAATTCCTATTTAATTAATACTCCAAAGTAACTATGTCATAACATAATAAGCTTAGCGCAGTTATTGATTATTAAAATATGCTCTGCTAAAAATATGTTTATTTTTAATGCGTAAAAATAGCTAACAAGCAAAAAATACCCTTGATAAATTGAATGTATAAAATGTTTGTACAGTATTAAGTTGAGTCAAACAAATGTCAAAATATGTTTTTAACAAATTAATAACTCGAAAACAATTAGAGCCTCGGATTCTGAATTGTAAAAACAATTGTTAAAAGCAATTAATCAATTAAATCAACAATAAATTGCAACTAAAATCAGACTTTTTTTCAATTAAAATATTGAATTGATTTGAATAGACTGTGCAGTGAATCGTATGGATTGAGCGCTGGTTGGCATCAGTGCACACATCGGTTGCTAAGCGACTGAGCATTGCGTCGATATTGATGTCTATGTTTGACAAAAGTATTGTTTATTTGCATTGTATTTGAGGCCATATTTCGCATTAATCACTCATTAGTCCAATCAATACATCCATTCATTACACAAATTGAGTGCCAATTATGTCGAAAGCGCCGAACGAGCCGTTGGCGACCTATAAGCTGGTGGTGGTGGGGGACGGGGGTGTGGGCAAGTCGGCGCTCACCATCCAGTTCTTTCAAAAGCTCTTCGTCACCGACTATGACCCGACTATTGAGGACTCGTATATACAACACACCGAAGTCGACCAGAACTGGTGTATTCTCGACGTGTTGGACACCGCCGGTCAGGAGGAGTTCTCGGCGATGCGCGAGCAGTACATGAGGAAAGGTAGGCAATCCACCACTCCTTCCCATCCCTCCCATCCCTTCCCAACCTTTTGCATTCGGTGTCGAAACTTTCACTTTTGACATTTGGCCACATTTTTGGTCACAAATGACTCGAATTTAGGTTTTTATTAATTTTTAAACCAATTATTCGTTTTTTTTGGCGACAAAAATAGACTTTTGTTTAATTGGACTTTAATTTTGATGTTTTAATAATCGGATTTAAGTCTAAATAAGTAATTAATTATTTATTATTAAATTATATGAATATAAGAGAAAATATATATTTTATTACATTTTTATTATGTCATAAAGACATAGCAATTGATTCATAACTTTTTTGTCCGATTTATCGATTAATTTATTTTCAAACAAATGTTTAAATAAATGATTTGAAAATCCAAAACTAAAACCTATTTCGGACCCGAACTGTGTTTCGGGCGAACAGGCGATGGCTTTCTTCTGGTCTATTCGGTGACCGACAAACAGTCGTTCGAAAACATTCGACACTTCTATACACAGATATTGAGAGTCAAAGATCGGGACAATTATCCGATGCTTTTGGTCGGCAATAAAGTAGATTTGGTTCACCTCCGGAAGGTGTCCGAAGAACAGGGCCGGGAAATGGCGGCACAGCTCAAAGTACTCGACACTTGGGTCTACAATCAGTACATAAACTAATTATTGTAATCATTGATCTATAGGTGCCGTACATCGAGACCAGTGCCAAAGACCCGCCGCTCAACGTTGAAAACGGTATTACTTTTTAGATAAATATGTATTAAATTAATCCCTGGGCGACAATACCCGGGTCTTAGAGTTTTGAGTCTGAATTTGTTTTAATTCATCGATTGTTTTGTGTGTTTTCCAGCCTTTCATGAAGTCGTTCGTATAATTCGGTCAGTTTTGCCGACAAATCGTTTTTTCGAAATTTGTTTTAATTTTAATTTATTAATACTTTTTTGATTGAATCGACAGAAATCAACCGCAAAATACAGACAAACGGCGTCATTGGTGGCACCGGAAGAGTAAACGAAAGAACAAAACCAAAAAGTGTTATATTCAGTGAGAAATATATTTCCAAAAAAAAGAATCAAATTTTTGGGTAAATTAAACCCAAAAAAGGATCTAATTTATGAGAACAAGTAAAACAATTTGTGCCGAAATTTTTTATACACTATATATACATATATTTATATATTTTCTAAAAAACATTTTTATTTATCTTTATTTCAAAACAATTTACTTTTAATTTAATTTTTTTAAATCTTATTTTTAAAACAATTATTCTTCAGCTCTGATACGTGTGTTTGACTACACATTAACCCAAAGCGTCCTTAAAATTGAGTTCTTTTTTATACAATTATTGAAAAAATTGTGTCAAAACTAAACAAAACATAAAATTTAACCAAATCTTCAAATATTTTTCAAATGATTTCACTATTTACTGATTGAATGCCATATTAATTGAGAAATATATAGACATTTGCGTTGATTAATACGAATCTAATATAAGATATGAAAAAATAAGTCAAACAAAAGAATATTTAAACTAAAACTAAAAAATTTTGATAATTTTTATTATTTGATATTTTAAACAATAATTTAAGTGATTGTTAGGTTAACGAGAGCTTTAGAATTTAGGCTCAATTATACTTTTAAACTACAAAAAACCAAAAACTGAATAAATATATAAAAATGTTAACTTTTTTTCGATCTCTAATATAAGTCAATTTAGAGCTTCATTTCATACATAAAATTATAAAATTTTTATTTATTTAACAAAAAACAAACTAAACATTTAAACAGATTTTTAATTTAACTAAACATTTAAAAAATTAATTTAATATAAATTATATGAATTGCGAATCAAATACTAATTTGAACTAAAACTGTCATTAAATCTATAATTAATATAAATTTGAATCAATTCTGTGATCTCTATCGGCACAGATAGCCATTGAAATGCTATTAATAATTGATATTTTGATTATTTTCTAAACTAATGACTAAAAATATATTATAATTAATTTAATTGAAAAAAAATTTTACTCAATTTTATTTGTTATATAAGACTAGAAATTAAGTTATAGTTTAATCAAACAATTAGATTGTAATCAATACTAATCATTGTTATCGGTTTTGAAAGCAATGTTAATGTACTACAGATTCTGTAGAGTCGTATGTATTGTATTAATTAGAAAAACAAATATTTATTCTGTTTTTCAGACATTAAACTAATTTTATTTGATATTAATAAAAATTAATTTTAATTCATTGGAGTGTTGCGACAACAACTCATTTATTACTTTATTTTATCAAGCTTAAATATGATGCTATAAATGTTTGATGTCTGTTACCTTGATAAAATTAAAGTGAATAAAATAAATTTTTAAATAAATAATAGATTAACAGAAATATGAACTTAGTCATTTTTAAGCTACAATTTATTAAATCGAATTTTAAAATTGAGAAAAATTTTGTATTAAAAAAATAGTGATTTGCTCGATTTTGTTCAGGTTAGTTTTCGTTAAATTTTAAAAAGTTTTATTGTTTAAACGAACAATTTTTATTTAAAACTAGAAAATAAAACATTTGATAATACATTTTATTTTAATTTAATATAAATTGTTTAGATGTAAAAATATTGCCTGGTACTTGAAATGTTATAAATGGAATAAACTAACAATTTATCAGGATAAATTCATGTATTTTAATTTATTTGTAGTAACTGCCATCTATTGTCATTTAAATTTATTTTATATTTGAATGTAAACAAAAGTTTCTAAATAAAGTGCATTGTGTCTAGATCAGTTTAAATTTAATTTAAGATTTAATTATCAATTAATCAAAAGAATAAAATAGTCGATAGAAGAGTTGAAAAGCTATAAAAAGTTACTAAATTTACAAAAATTTATTTCAATAAAAGCGAAAAAGAGTACAAAAGTTGAAACATATGAAGCATTTGTTGAGGTTTTGATAATTGAATTGATTTTTTGTTTTGAACTAAATTTCAATTAATATTTGGTTTGAATTGATTTCAATAATACTATTGTTTTTCAGTAAAACATTGAATTTATTTATTTATTTATTTTTAGGAAATTTTTGGTATAATTCAAATAAATAGTGATTTGAACTGAAGTACAAAAATGAGTGCAATCTATGGCAAAGACTCTTTCGACCGCTTCGGCGATGATATGACTGAATTGGTCTTAAGTTATCTCACATTCGATCAGAAGATACGCTCCGAATGTGTGTCCAAACAGTGGCAGCGATTGATATTCTATAAACAAAAAGAGTTATTCATTGGTTACCAAAAATTCCGCAAAAACGGCAAAACTGTTGAAGTGATTGATTTGAAGACATTGGAGACTATACTCAGAAAGTGTCGAAATCTAACCACAATTGAAGTGAAGAAAGACCTTCAGAACATTGCCGACGCGTTTCGACTCATTGTCAGACATTGCGATCATTTGACGCAAATTAAAGCCGATTTCGATGTCTGGCCAAAGAAGACAATCAAAGAATTTTGCGATAAGTTTGGGCCGAATCTGAAGGAAATTCATTTACAATCGAATCAAACGAACAAAGAGTCGAATAAATCGTTTCTAAGATTATGTCCGAATCTGATATCGTTTAACAAAACGGAAGACTATATGAATGAATTGTCGGTTATTTTCGATGAAAATGAGGTCTTATTTCGTAAACTAAAGTCGATTTCATTCTATTACTCGAAGACCGATACGAATCGAATCGAAATATTTGCCGAAAACAACAAAAACAGTTTGGAATGCCTTTCCGCGAGAGTTAAGGACCGGAAGTTAAGACAATATCAGTTGAATGTCTTATTCGACTCATTGACTAAGTTTACAAAATTGAAGAATTTATTCCTCGACACCAGTTATGCGGTCACTAATGACTCAATACTTAATTATTTGCGACTATTGGCTGATAATTGTCCGGATCTGAAGAAATTTGTTTTGAACGTTCGGTCCTTAAGTAATGCCTTGTTTTCAGATATGTTTCAAATATTGAATTGTTTTAAACAATTAAAACGATTGACATTCAAATGCACAACTCGTTCGCAAACGTCGATTGACTTGAGATCTGAATCTCTGAATGAATGCCAAAACTTAACGCATTTGACGATTATTTTGAACGACTATTCGATCGAAAGTTTCACATTAACTGATCACTTCTTCACTGATATTCACAAACATTTGCCAAAACTGCAGCGAATCTATTGCACCGAAACGGTTGTGACAGACAAGACATTGCACTCGTTGTCCAAACTGCCAGACCTGCGATCAGTCGACTTGCGTTCGTACAGTCTATCAGTCAAACAGTTTAACGGCTCAGTTGTGAAGCAATTAATCAAAAAATGTCCGAAAATGCGATCATTTTGTGCCGAGAATTCGGTTTTTTGTATTCAACTCAAAGAGAAGGATATCTTAAAACTGAGACGAAGTAATGCAAACAATTATCGACTTTATTGATCTCAACTCTACTAAATCGAATGCAATTAACGATTAATTTTGTTTAGTATTAACTCAAGGCTTGAATTCAACTATTTTGAGGTAAAATAAATTAATTGAAAATATTTTTCTTAAAATTGTTTTTAATTAAAATTTTAATTATTTTTCTTATTTATAGATAACAATGAGTTTAACCAAACGAAGACAAAGAGATGTTTAGCTCATTATTCTCAACTCAACAATCAATTACCTCATTATTTAAATTAGATCTCAATTTATGGTTATTTTTATAAATTGCAAATTCATCTCATTTTTTGATTTTATTATTTAACGTAATATTAATTACATTTTTGGAGAATATTTATAAATATTTTTATCTTAACTTTTGATATGTTTTTACCAAATAATCTATATTTCAATTGATCTCAAGTTTAATATAAAATGTTTTTTTAAACAAGAATTTCAAAAATTTTGAAGATTTTAAATACTATTTTAAAAGATACGCATTTGTAGTGAAATTCGAATTTAAATTATTTTAAAGTTATTTTAGATTTATTTTAAGTATTGATAAAAACTTAAACAACTTTTTAAAAGTATTTAAAACTAAACTTAAGACTCATTTTAAAAGTATTTACATAAAACCGAACAAAAAAATTAAATTAATATAAATTTTTAAACTGATATTACCGGTAAATATAAATTTTTGTAAATTGAGTACATTTGGCCATAACTAGAATTTAAGCTCAATTTTAAATAGATTTCATTGATTAGAATCAAAATAAGTGGTAATAAACTTAAAATTTAAATGCATTTTATCATTTAAACTAAAAAATTAGTTTTTAAATAAATTCTTATTTTTTGTGTAAAAATTTACAAAATAGAGCAATAAAATTGATATCGAAATAAAAATCAAGTTTTCGATTCGTAGACCGAATTAGAAAATCTCGAATTAAAAAAACGAAAAAAAAACTAAGAAAACTGTTTAAGAAGAAACCAGTTTTTCAAAAGACAAAAACTAATCGTTAGAATCGATCAAAATATTTGCAACGAATCATATATTCATTGATTATTTCGCGAATTTGTCAAAATACGAAATTCTCGACTTCCAGTAAAACCTCTTTTAATATATGCGTCGAATGATTAGATAAAATGTAATCTAAAGACAAACCATTCGAGTCGTTAAGCAATCAATTAAAAACAAAAACGAAAAAAAAAATACATTTTCGAAAATTATTTTAATCATCAGTTCATTTGAGACACAAAAATAAAAGAAAATTTTTTTCGGAAAATTCAAATTAAAAATCAAGTTTCGAATTACACAATATTATCTGTAATGAAAAAATATATCTAAAACTCGTTTTGAAAACTTAATTTCACAAAAAAATCTAATTAACTATTTCTTAGACTAAGAAAACAAGTCTATAATTGATATACAAAATACTAAATGATGTTTAAGTTGGAGCACAGATAGGACGGGGAGAGTGAGTGAGAGAGCATAGACTCATCGCATGAACAGACCATTAATATTGTCTCTAACGAGAGATTATAAATTAGGAATAAAATTAAGGAAAAAAAATTATTATTCAAACAAAAACCGAACATTTATTCCAAGAGTTTATACAAAAATTATAAGTAATATGTATTTAGTATTATATAAATAATAAGATCGGAAAATAAATTGTTTAAATCATTGCAATCATAAGTATATCAATCATTAGTTAAGAGAAAAATGTTTTTTTTTCAAAAAACAATTTTCTTTTGAATAAAGATTGAGATGAAGGGAGAGCTAAGAATTATAATTTTAAATATACTGTATATCGAAATATTATATTATATAACGTATTAAATATAAAAACGCATTGCTATGAGAATTTCCTGTCTATGCAAACAATTATTATATTTTTTGAAACAATCATTATGTCTCTCAACACTCGGAGATGACAATTATATTTGTGCAGAGAATATGATGAAAAACTCATTAATCATTTGAATGACTGCATTGTCTATATTGTTAAACACAAACCCGAGTCTACAGTAGTATTCAAATACTATTTTTCGAAATACGCTGTGAGAGACGGGTCTACAGAATGAAAGCCAGACTTTCATTACGGAGTCCCTCATCTGAGCCGTATATTAATGAGGAATTAAACTATTCTTATATACAGTATATAGTTATATAGAATTATATAGACTTTATTTTATTATTATTATTGTTATTCTTCACGGGTTTGTTGGCTCTGGTGTTCACACCTGTTATGACAGTTAGTTATATAACATTTATAATGAATTTTGGATATGAGTTGTTGTGAAATGTGTTTTATGTGTTTTTATGCGTTAAGTGTGTGATTGCATGCAATAAGTTATTACAGTATATCAATACGTAATAAAATGAGCTTAAAAACTAAACAAACAATCTGAGAAATTAGCTTTATTAGTTAATTTAACTACACAAATTTCTCGGTTTCCACAAACACAACCATTTTCTCGCAAATTTCAGCTATTTATCTAAAATTGTGTTTTAGTAAAACACTGCAAATCGGTAGTTGAGGTGAACTTACATGCGATAACAAAAAAAGTAGTTTTAATCAGAACTAAAGTATTAGTTAAATGTTTACCAGAAGTCAGGGATTGAGCGAAGGGGAGGAAAAAGACGTAAAGGGATTAACTATTATCAAGAGCACAGTTAGGCTAAAACTTAATTTACTGCAACATTATCAGCCAAAACACACTTACATAAGACTAGTATACATGCATTTGTGTTCTTATCATACCATTCCTCTCGAAAAGCTTTCATATCATTTGGCATTTTTATCAACAATTTTCAGGTATATGTGCCATAAATAGCTAAAACAGTGACAGCACACTTGAAATGGCATTTTGTCATCTTATCGTCACATCTCATGAGACTTGACGAGTAGTCTTTCCAAAAGTACATCAAATGTTGATTTTGAAAATTAGATCTGAAAAGAGACTCAAAAGACATAAGCATTGCTTTCAAACTTATATTCAATTTAATATTTCGATTGCAATCATTGAATGCATAGAAAAGATGAGATCTTATCGATTGAGATGATGAGAGGAACTGGCTTTTCAAACATTAAAAATTATCGTTTTATATATTGAATAAAAATATTGTAAATTAGTTAATAAAATAAATTGAATAAAAAGTTATGATTTATCTATTCTAAGCTATAATTAAAACAAAATCGAAATTTTATGCAAATTTATTAATAGTTTATTTAAACAAATTACACTTGATATTTAACTATCTTGTTCAATTTTAGTGCACATTTATATTTATCTAAATTGCATTGAAATTATCATTTTTGGAAATGAATTAAATGCTGATATAAATAGAGAAATAAACTGAAAAAAATAAATAAATCAAATAATTTTGATTTTTAAACCTTTATTTTATTTGTTTTTTGTTTTGTTCAGATCATTGAACGAATAGAATTAGATCTTATCATCAGTTGATATGAGAAAACAGGTATTCAATGATAAGTGTATTTAAAGGTATGAGAAAGACATTCCAAACAAACATTTATTGCAATAAGAGTTATATCACTTCATGAAGTCAATAGAAGAAAGGTTTTAATTTAAAAATAAATTTAATGTATAAATCAATTTACAATTAAGTTATAAAAAATATAA
>JAQIYC010000970.1:0-10845 GCA_034699545.1 Porobelba spinosa | reverse complement strand
CTCGAGTTCTCTTCCGATAGTTTATCGTAAATTCGGTGAAACCCAAAACCAAAAAGCATACAAAAGCCAAAGGAAGGCGTATATAGTATACGCTCTGCGATGACAAACCCCACCGGAAAGAAGAGATTAGACGCCGGGAGGAATGGAAAGACTATAAACGCTAAACTAATGATCATTCCATCGCATTTAGTGAACGCATTCCAAACCAATAGCGCAAACACTAAATAAAAGGTAATTGTGGCCACATTTCGCACGTCATAATAAGAGTCAATGAGTGGCACCGTTCCCATTGTCCAATCGCAACACAAACCGCTCGGAAAGAGCATTAACCAGGCGTTCAGTGGCAGCAGATAATTGAACGTCAATTGGCGAACAGGCGTTTCGGCAGAATTGGCCGGATTGTCGAATCTGATGAGTCAAACCAATTAGACGTCAATTAATGAGTTTCTGAGAGTTAACTACAAACGACATACTTTGTAAAGACAGGCAATTGTGAGCCCATTATTCGAAGTCGAGTCATAATCATAAGACAAGTCGCGGCAAACAAAACCGAAAGCCTTAAGAAAGACTCTTTGAGCCACGAAGGGGTCGGCCCTTTCGATACCATTAAGTTTTGTGCGATAAAGAATAGATTCGATAGTTTGAGCTGCAATTCAAAGCACAATAAATACAAAACTCTATTTCTAATCAATTAGATTCTCACCCTTTGGCCGATAAATACTTCATAGACTCCACAAATAGCTATCGCTATAAATGAATTCAAATTAATTAGTATTTTTGAAACAAAACCAAAACTTCAAATCGAAAGCATTGAAAAAAGTCATATTTCTCTCATTACCTGTTATACCAATTTCTTTAGAGAGCGTTGCCATAGCCACTAATGTGATAGATGTGAGAAACCACATCCACTCTGGATCAATTTCAGAACAAAGTTTAATCATTGAAAAACCAAATATAAGAATTTAAACAAAAAAGTTGAACTCAAGTCATAGGAGTTGTGGCAACAGCTTGAAGAACAACAAAATTTTAATGCCGTTTCAAATTAGGCATAATTTAAAATTTTTATATAATATTGTAATTCAAGCGAATGTTAAAAAAATTTAAGTTTTTTATGGAATTTACTCGAAATAAGTGGTTTTCAAAACAATTAAGTTTTCAATATTAATATTTCACAGAATATTCTGGAAAAAACTACAAAAGTTTTTGTCCAGTACCAATTTTCGTATTTTAAACAATTTTATTTACTGTTCAATCAACTTATCCTTTTTATTATAGCAAAAATATTTAAATATAAGTATAATTTAAACTAATCTGGAATTTAATCGCATAAAAGCAGAATAAGAATTGCAAAGAATTAAGTTCTTTAAAAACATTCAAATTTAAATTCTTTAAATAAGTGTTGAATAATATTTATTTAAACGAAAATCTGAGCAAAAGTTTAATTCAAAAAGTTTTGCTGTAATAAAGAATCGCATAATTGAAGCAAAAATGTGTTTTCGAAAAACTTTCAGTATTTTGAGTGAATTATTAAAAAGCGATTCGGAGGGCGAGAGAGAAAGTGAGCTAAAGGTTTAAAGTGAGTAATGAGCAGAACATACCTGTTCTGGTTCTGTGCTTTGTTGCCCTGACATATGCCAGAAATGCTAATAAGAAGAAAATTGATGACAATGTTTCTGCTCGACCCACAACACTCGTCACCGCTTCTGTTCGTTACCATTCAAATCAATAAAATTCACTTTAATTATCAAAAAATATTGCATTTTATGTCAGAAGTAGACAATTGGAAAATAGGCTCAAAATATATTCGAAGCATTAGATTATAGAGTAAAGCAAAGGCAAAAAAGTCGACATTATTTACCCGTATGTATGGGATGTACGCTATTATTGCAGCAAAAAAAGCAAAAAATATAATGTCATATAAATAGTGTTATTAATAGCAGTAATTTTGGAACAAAAAAATCTAAACTCAATATACCTGAAGGAAAGACTGGATATTAAGGCAGCGATTGATGGCATAAATAAATTACATAATCTAAGGATTTTTCAAAAACATTAGTTTCAGTAATGGCTAAACGAAATACAGATTAAACTCTAAACTATTACCGATTGAATATAAGGCACACAATCACATGTAAGACAACATTTACGATATGATAACCAATTGGATTGAGTTCGTCTATCAAGTAGTTGAGGCGAAAGGTTAGGACACACAGCGGTCGGTAGGACTGGAAGTGCAATTGAGCGAAACCGGATTATATAAATTGACTTAATTGGTATTTATGGTACAAATTGTAGTGATTGAGTGATTGACTCTTTCTCTCATTGCATACCTTATGCGACTGTTCCTGAAATGAAGAAAAACAAACCAAACATTAGTTGTGAAGCAATGCATCGATAGTTTGTTTTATATAGAGATATATTATATTTTTGATTCATTAGATTAGAAATGAATGGTTGAGTGCAAGTGGTTTGAGTCGAATGTGGATAAGAAAAGCAAAAGTTTTCGACTGAATCTGTTTTCCTGCGTTTGTTTATATTGACTGACTGTTGGGTTGGCGAGTAAGACAAATGGACAGTTGGCTCGGCATCGCCTCATCAGTGATCTCATTCATTTGCTCCGTTCGACTAAAGTGGATGTGAAGAGAGTTTCGAGAGTAGACTAACACAACTCAATGCTAGTGCTCACTCATGACGAACACCAGCTTTGAGAGTATGTCTGAGAGTATGACTGAGAGTAAGAGTGACCTAAACTCACAGTTTGTGTATTGAGTGAAGAGATTGAGAGAGAGAGAGAGAGAGAGAGAGAGAGAGAGAGAGAGAAGAAGAGAGCGAAGTCTAACGAAGTTATTCGTCCATAAAAAGCTAAATTCGTTTTGCAATATAACGACGAAATAACGATCTGTCGATCTGTTATGATTTGACCACTTCTGAGAGGAAGGACTCGATTATAATATTGAGGATCGAATCGAGCGAATCGACCGAATTTGCGATATTAAAGACGTTTAGAGAAACCATTGATTGATAAACTCTCGACTCATATATTATCGTTAGGATTGTAGCTAAGCCGGAGTGGAGGGAATGGAGGGAACGGAGGAGTGATAGCACACATACCTTAGTCATTCCCTGTCCCCAAAAGTCATTAAGAAAGAGCTGCGATAACGGCGTCTGAGGTCTCAGATCTCTGTTATCCCGAATCGCAGACATGTCGTCGAATGCGAAACCGCAGCCAAAAGAGTTGACATAAACGCCAAACGAGACTAATGTTATTAATAGGCAGTGCCATCGCGGAGGGCAGTCGTCTTTGCCTGCGCTCGTTCGGCTCTGACCACAGTTGAGCAGATCTGGCGACGGCGTCGACGTTCGGCTCATATTAGCTGATGTGCTCTCGATATTACCAAAACCATTGACCTTAAGACAGAATATTTTATTTATTAATTAATCATTTCTTTCGACAAATTATTTTTTGGGACTAATTATATCGAAATGTATATAATTTAACGAATGGTAATTCGATTTAATATTAATATAATATATCAATACCATTATATGATAAAATAAAGTCTTAATTAAAAAATTGGCTAAAAATGTCATACAATTGAAGTATTGTATCCGATATTATAATTTATAGAATGTTTGACAAAACAATTATTTCCGGTTCTCTACTATAGAAAGCGAAATAATTAATAAATTGCAAAACAAGTTGCGATAGAAAGTAGTTTTGCTAACAATATATCAGATCATTAAAAACGATAATAAACTAGAAATCTATAAATACATAAAAATATTAAAATTTTCCGTTCATTCATTAAACATCATTAAGAATTACATTGTTTTCCAGTCTATTAAACATTTTACGAAATACTCGAATCTGAATATCGAATCATTTTATTCATTACTATATTCGCAAAACGACTCAAATTGTATTATAAAACAAAAGTCTTAATAAAATTAAACACTTGAAAGCGAGCTATTTGTGGCAATACATCGATTTAATTGAATTAGTCGTCAACACCATTACTATTGACAATTTGATGGCAAGTGTAAGAGTAGACAAACAAATTACCCAAACATGACATAAACGGCTTTCACTGTACTTTCACTCTAGTCTATCGGTATATTTACCACATAATGCGAATGTATATAATGTCAAACAATATAACAATATTTATATCCTATTCAAACATATCGAACGACAAGAATTCGAGTGAATGTTTGATTAATATCCATATATCGAATAAATAGAGAAAAAGTGAATATAAGTTAAAATATGGTTTAAGTCTATATTCATGTCATGTTATTCGCAAAATACGATACTTTCCATTCAATATTCCAATGACACAATTCGAAAGAATTACAAAAATCATTTTATTATAAATCAATTTCTGAATCATAAACATTAGAATTATCTAAAAAGTTATTTTTGCGTTTTATAAAGTCTAGAAGTTGATAGAAAAACTAATTTCATATTTGTTTTATTTGTTTGATATATCGAATTTATAAAAAGAAATACAATTTATCCGAATTGTATAGATTAGGAAGAGCTGGAAAAGTGATAACCAGACCATAAGTTTATCAAATACTTGTAAAGTTCATAAAAGGCTTTTTGTGTCTTAGCATCGATTTGTCGATATGTTCTGAAAAGAGCTAAAAAGAAATGAAAGGAATGAGTGAATCCTTTTGGTTGATTAAATTCGGTGACTCTTGAAAGTGATTCCAGGCCTGAGTGACCACTAAATGACCGAAACGAACGAAACTCGAGTGCATTTCAAGTCAATAAAGTAAAGTAAAGTAATACAGTCTTTATAAAAAGCTAATGCGTAGGAAATGGAGCTTTTCTGATGGCTCTACCAATAATGCATTACTACCTAAAGCGCAATACAAACGATACGGATTCTGGAACTCAATAACAATAATGACCTCTCATTACAATATAATCACAATTTGTCTTTTAATCAATTAATTCGATTGAGACTATAGTTTAATTATTAAACTAAACAAACAAATCCAAAGAGTTGTTCAAAAGTAATATTTCATATCAACTCTATTACACAAAAATCAATTTATTCTTCGAGAAGCCATCCATTGCTTAGTTGACGATCGGAAGTCTGACTAATGCTGTCTAATGTGAGGCAATGCGAGCAATGGATTCAAAATAAAATATAGACAAAGTCTAAATGACATTATTGTTAATTTAATAAATATGGCACATCTTCTGGTGCCGGTGCCGGTGCCCGTGCCACTGCCACTGCCACTGCCACTGCCGAGCAGTTTGGCGTATCTATAGATACTTAATGCAAATAATGTTTGCATTACTTTTAAGTTTGTCTTCACTCTAGGATTGAATGCATTCTATTATTCGAAAGGAATTCAATGCTTTCAATGCTTTCAATGCTTCCAATGCCGCAAAATCAATGTTTTTTATCTCTCAAACATTTTTTAAACCTCGAGGGTATATGTATTTCTTTTTCGAGATGTAGTACTTTTTCGGTGCAAAATCCCTGAGCCCTGAGAGCGGGTTCATGAAATGGTAAGGAATAGTCGAGTTTAACAATATTGGACAACACTATCATAGAATGGCAGCAATACTGCACTACGAGTCTGACTGGGAGTGCAATACAGCAATACATACATAAGTTATATGAAGACAAGAAAAAAGAATAACATTATAAGTAAAGCTGTTCTTAATCAAGCGATACTGTAGTGCTGTAATGCCGAGCAATAGAGTAATACTTTTAGAGTTACTGTATATCAAAAACGAATACAAAAAAGGCTCGACAGGAGACTTGACTTCAAATGTAATTCCGTTTTGTTAATACGTTAACAAAATTCACGATTAAAATAGAGCGCAAAATAAGTGAATAGTCGCGAACAGTGGCAGACAATGGCAGTCAGTGCCTGTGCTTCGGTTGTGAATACGTAATGACAACAACACTACTCAACGACACACAACACTCTATTCTGTCTGTTTAAGCGAAGCTGATATTTCGCAAATTCACTGACAGTTTAATTATCAGCAGCTCTTTGGGATTGTCACTCAAAAACTTTCAAAACATTTTTACACTTTTTTTTTGATAATAAAAACCTAACTGTGCTCTCTGTCTCACTAAGTCCAGCCCTACTTAACTAATTAGTGATAATGATTTTACACCAGAATAGAGAAAACAACGGCTCAACCAAACTCTTTATTTCTCTTCAATAAGTTTAATAAGTTTTGGATAAATTTTGTTTTGATTTTAGATTAAAAACTAATGAAAGCATTGCTAACAATGAGTTGAAATAACCTCTGGCACAGCATTAGACTAATAAAGTATAACTTATAACTCCTAACTTTTATATCAGTTTAAGTTTTTGCACTTTCTTTTGAGCCAGAGGCAGCCAAGCTAAATTTTCTAGGAGGGGTGAGGGTAAAATGTTCAAACCGATGGTGAGTGAATACCCTGAAACCCTGCTTTCAGGAGAGAATATAAAATAGTTATACCATCAATAATTTCCAAAAACGTTCTTAAAAAACAATATACAGTACAGTAGTAAAGCAATAATTTTAATCATTTGCAATTCAATATAAACTTAAATAAAAAAATATTTTAAGAAAAATTATTTATTATTTTTGTAAATAAATCGAATTTTATTGCATTTAAGCGATAACTTTTCAAACAAGCAAAATTAAAAACATTTTCTGATATATTTTTGATGCCAAAATTTTTGTCGAATTGTAGGTGAGTATCCTGACAATTTCCAGTATGTGAGTACGGATACCCTACCAGGGGGTATAAAGGTCATACCCCTCAAATAGCTGAATCTGCATTCCGAAACACAATTAGTGTTAACTCTTTGAATGTAAAGCTTATCAAATATTACCCGAGAAGTAGAGACAGACAGCAGTAGTCAAGAGTAAGGTTAAGACGAATTGATGCGAATTATATGTTTGTCTAAACCCGAGTCAAACTCGACTTAAGTAAAGACACTTTTAGAAAGAAAAAGTAATTTTTATAACAAAACAATTTTAGATAATTAAACAATTATTCGCAACTAAAGCCACTTTTCATTCCTTTATAACTCGCTATTATTTTTAGCGCTCTTTCCCTTTCGTTTCAATTAAATTGTTTTTTGCGAATAATAATTATTTAAATAATAAATTCGAAAATAATAGTAATAAAGAAAAACAATAAAAATTGAATTCATTGAATAAAACATTGAGAACTGTATTCAATTGATCCATACATTTGAGTATTTAGATCATCACATCTCTCGAGTGAAAACGTTTTGTCATAAACTCGAATCGACACGAATGCGAAAAAGTATATAAAAAGCAATTATTGTCGCCAACGATCATCACATTCGTCATTGTTTTGTGCCTTTACTCTAATAATAGAATTGGAGTCAAAATTGCATTGAATCGACTGCTCAATCAATTCATTAAATTGCTTTAATTCAACCCAAAGCCCAAAACAAATGCTTTTTTAAACAAGAGCTTCAGTTCGAACCGTTCGCTTGTCTTTCAATTTGTTTGAATCACGTTTTCGTCAAAACTTTTATTTCACACAAATTCGAATACTTTTCCAATTTTCAAAGGGATTTCAAAGTTTGAAAAGTTTTTTCATTTCAAAAAATATTCTAATTTTGTCTAAAAGAGAAGTCAAACGACACTTTCGAATAGTTAATGTATGAAATAAAACGATTTCTACATTCGGAATAAAAGTCTTGAGACAAACCGGACAATAGAATTGGAAAATGTGATGACAAGTGTCGACGCGATAAAGAGAAGAACAGAAAAAGATTGTATTTTTCAAAATTCATTTATTCAAAGCCAAACCTCTTTGACAAGTGCTTACAAGACATTATGACTTTGATGTTATGTTCAATGTATTCGGTGTTATATAATTAATATAATAAACCAATTAATAATTAAATTCATAAATATATTCTAATTATATATATATTTTTTGCAAAAATAATAATGATATCAACGAAATGATTATAATATTGAACAACGGAATGAATAAAATATAGAATTAGAATTCAAATTGATGTGAGAGTATTGTTAGGATTTATCTCATATTTAGATATTCAGTGAATACCGAATAGAGTATAGACTGTTATAGAGCTATACAGTAGAGTAATAGGTTCGAGAAGAGAGTGACGTATTAGTGGAGAAGTGGTGGCGAACAGAGTTAGTGGCCATGAAAGGAGGCACTGATCCTCGACTAACACCGATTTAAGTTTAATGTTGTGTTCAAATTAAAATCAAAACTTGTGTCACAAACACTCAGACAGTGTTCGACTAAGACTAGAGACGGCAAGAGTTCCCAATTCATGAGACATTACTTATTAAAGTATAACAAATATTTTGATTACATAACAAAAACTGGAACTCAACTGAATAACTCTAATCAAAGTTTTTGTCTTTTATATCAATAGCAATATCTTCACAAAACACATAACCGAACAAAATCTCATATCAACACAAATGCTTAGCTTTAGGGCTTAAGGCCAGGGATTCATATTATTGTAAATTTAGTTCATTTATCATAAGAGCAGATATTTTTATTACAAGACTTTATGGCAGATCTCTCTATATGTCTCTCTCCTCTCTCTCTCTCTCTCTCCCTCCCTCCCTCCCCCTCCCTCCCTGCGCCTATTCATTCGTCATTGAACATTGAATTCAATATTATGATCGTCTCTTCACTATTATTCGGTGATTCGGTGTCTTCGCACAAAAGCGACAAACAGTCGAATAGTCGAACTGCAGACCCGAATGCTTTATGGAATAAATTTTAAATTAAATTGAATAATCGCTTCATTCAAATCTGAATCTGCTCTACAGTGTGTCTCATCTCAGTCTCATCTCTCTGTCTGTCTGTTTGTGAGCTCTGTTTTGCATTGTTTCGGTTGAATGAATTGAAATTAAATCTAACACCAAATCAGATGTGTGTGCGTAGTGTTGGCCTGTATTGAGAGACTGTGTGTAATAGCTGTGCGATTTGGCTATGATGTTGGTTGAGCTGAGCTGAGCTGCTCTGGCAATACCTGCTCCTCATTTTGGTTCACCGATTCACAACACAAGCAATTTTTCAATTGAATAAATGATTCAATTCTATACTTCAAGCTATGCTCACAACTAGTCATTCAGTTTATAACTTATTAAAAGAATATTTTCTTTTGTATAAATCGTATTTTACACGAATATTCTGCTCACGTTTGGTGTGTTTCGGATACACAAAAAATAAAGAGCTTTTATCACAACATTTCACAGTATTTTTTTGAACTCTCAGTGGGACTATCGCTTGAAAAATGATTTTTTTAAGAGAAAAAACTCGTAAAAAGTTGGCGTTTCTTATATTGTCTGATAGAGCGGCCAATTCCAGCGAATGCTTAGTCTCAACTACCAGTGCTGTAAACGGGGTGTCCATAAATTATTCGATAAATTTAATGAGAAAAGGTTCGCCGGAGAGTGGCATAGAGTGAGGAGAGTGAGGGTTATTGCGATATCTGGGGGTTAGTCAGCAGGCATTCCTTGAGACCCATGAAAATTAATCGTTTTTTGCCTAAACTAAATGAAAAGACTTGAGTCGAGTTAGGAGTAGACTCTTTCAAAACATTTGTTGTTGGATGAGATGCTAAGAAAGTTAATTACAATCAACTAATCAGACGGTCATCATAAGGGGCGTCAATGCAATCAACTTTTTCTAAACAATCTCTGCTTACATACACACTATGTATGCGTTTATCAATCGATGCCAACCATTGTATTACATGTGTGTATATTATGTCATGAATTCTCAACGATTTGCTGATCATATATTGCACTCATTTTCTAAAATAGTTATATAAATACTCTCCGAATGTAATGTATGTGTGCATTGAGTCGAGTATTTCAGATAAGTGTAAATTTTGTCGATTTGATGCCAATGTCTGCTCTATTACTATGTTTTTTATGACATATCTTTTAAATAAACAAATCATTATTTCATATAATATATAAACTCTACTAAACTAACTGTAATCTCGAACACCGAATAAACCTATAATTTTCGTTTATATATTCGAACTAAAAAATTATTAAAACAAAAATTATTATCAAATGTTAGAGAATTCTTGTACACAATATACCTTAATATACCTTAAAGTCCTATTAAAGTTAAAAAACTTTCAATATGTTTCGTAGAGCCTATAAAATAATTAAATGTAAGATTAATAGCGTTTTGACTAATATTTCAAAATCAATAATTAGAGAAAAAATCATTTTCTCTTAATAACTGGTGTTAAGGGAAAAAATATTTTTAATAAATTTGCAAAAATCGAAGAAAAATCTAAAAATACATTCCAGACTAAGAGCAAACAATTTATTTAAAAAAAGTTATTTAAAAAAAAGTTAAACTCGTTCTAAGTTATAGCTGAACACAATAAATTGAAAAGTGTTTATAACAATAAGCCCGGGGCTAATCGGCAATTTGAGAGTCGGGTCCAACCCAAGCCCGTAGGACTAGTTTCAGTTTTATTAGTCTTTGCAAAAAAAACTTATTTAGTTTGTTGTGTCGAACCCAACAAACTGTTCCATCGATCGCATGATTCGCAACAATTTAATTCGAAATCGCTTCCACTCATTATCTTTGACACTCTATCTCACTATAACTATAACTAACTATTATTCTCTAATAATGTGAAAACTGTTAGCCATTCAGATAATCACTTTTGCCTCAAATTAAGAGTTCAGTAATTTTCGATAATATCTTGAAAAAATTTCTCCCAAATTAAGTCAACCAAAACATAAATATAAGCATTATTTCCAATTATTTGAGATAACAAAACAACAAAATAATGCTTATATTGCGTCATATTATGTAA